>JAAAKG020161217.1:4562-29258 GCA_010014905.2 Druon quercuslanigerum
AAGTTTGGGGCTTATAAGTTTGCGGTTTATGAGTTTAGGGTTTATGGGCTTAGCGTATATAAGTTTAGGGTTTATAAGTTTGGAGTTTCTGAGCAAAGCGTTTATAAGTTCGGGGTTTACGAGATTAGGTTTATGGGTTAGAGTTCTATACATTTTTATTTTATGTGTTTTGGGTAGATAAGTTTGGGGTTTGTTAGTTCAGGGTCTATAAGTTCGGGGTTTGGGAGTCGTGGGCTTGAAGTTTATAAGTTTATGGCTTATAAGTTTGCAGTTTACGAGTTTAGAGTTTATAAGCGTGGCGTATATAAGTTTAGGGTTTATAAGTTCGGGGTCTACAATGCGATTATGCACTGCAAATTTAAGAATTTTGACACAGTTTTTTGAGTTTTGTCAAAAAAGTTAGTCCTGAACTAGTTATCGTGTTTTAAAGTCTTCATAGATTTTTGTTACTGCTCGTTCTAGCCATGTAGATAATTTAAAATGTGTTGTAGCATTTTTTTGTTAACTGTTTAAAAATAAAACAATATTTGATCATATTTGCAATCTCATTAATGAAGGCATATTGTATTATATATAATATATGAATATAAAATAAATTTAAGTGAAGTAAACTCACCCGAGTCGTCGGATTGGCGAAGGTGGTGAAGAAAAATTCTCCAAAGACTTTAAAAAGAAAAATAAGTCATATATATTATGCCTATTTCGTTCTCACGGTTGTGAGGCAAGACCACTGCATTTTATTTATTTTTCTTCAAATTATTATAATATATTTCAAGATACTTTGAACCTTTTGAGTTTTTTAATTCTCTTTAAATCTTTAAAATTTATCAGAAATTATTTTTATTTCTGCCAGTCTTTTGTATTCTCACTTTGATGACAAAAATCTATACATTTTAATTGAAAAAATTGAAAAGGTATAATGGAAATCTACTAACATAGTGGTTATTCTAATGATTTCAAAAGAATTCAAAAACATTTGGAGAAATCAGAAGAATTCAGAAGAATTCAGATATATAAAAAGAATTCAAAGATATCAGAGAAATCAGAAGAATTTAGAGGTTTTAAAGAATTTAAAAAAATTCTAAGAATTCAAGGAATTCAAAGAATTTATAAGAATTCATAAAATTCAGAAGAATCGACAATTTAGAAAAATTCAGAGATTTCCGAAGAGTTCAAAGAATATAGAAGAATTCAGAAAATTCAGAAAAATTCAGAGAATTTAAAATAATTTAGAAAATTCTGATATTTCACAGAATTCAACGAATTTATAAGAATTCATCAAATTTAGAAGAATTGAGAGTTTAGAAAAATTCAGAGAATTCTGAAAGAGTTCAAAGAATATAGGTGAATTCGGAAAATTCAGAAGAATTCCGAGAATTTAAAGTAATTCAGAAAATTCAGATATTTCAGAGAATTCAGAGATTTTAGAAGAATTCAGGGAATTCAGAAGAGTTCAAAGATTATAAGTAAATTCAAAGAATTCAGAAGTATTTGGAGAAATCAAAAGAATTCAGAGATTTTAGAGAATTCAGAAGAATATTCAGAAGAAAGTTGGAGAGAATTCCGAAGAATTCAGAGAAGCTAGAAAAATACAGAGATGTCAGAAATATTAAAATAATGCAGAGATTTGAAAATAGTGCATAGGAATTAGAAAAATCCAGAGATTTAAAAGAATTTAGAAAAATTTAGAGAATTTAGAGATCACAGCAGAATTTAGATAATTCAGTGGATTCAAGAAATTTATAAAAATTTAGAAAATTCATACGAATTCAGAGTTCAGGAAAATGAAAATAATTTAGAAGAATTCAAAGAAGATAGGTGAATTCAGAAAGTTCAGAAGAATTCGGAGAATTTAAAGTAATTCAGAGAATTCAGAGATTTCAGAAGAATTTAGAGAATTCAAATAATTTCATGAATTCAAGAAATCTGATGCACTTTAGGAGTTCGAAGAATTTAAAGCAATTCGACGAATTTAAGAAATTCGGGAAATGTAAGGAATTTGAAGAATTTTAGCAATTCGAAAAATGCACGTACTTTAAAAAGTTGAATGAATTCAAAGAAAGAATATAATTTCATGAATTCAATAAATCTGAAGAATATGAGGAGTTTGAAGAATTTAACGGATTCGAATGAATTAAGAAATTCTAAGGAATTAAGGGATTCGAAGGAATTAGGAAATTCTAAGAATTTAAGGAATTAGATGAATTTATGGAATTCGAATTATTAAGTTAATTTTAAAAATGGGGCAAATTCGGAGAATTCAAATAATTCCATGAATTCAAGAAATCTGAAGAACTTGAGAGTTCGAAGAATTTAAAGGAATGTAGAGAATGTAAGAATTTCGAAGAATTCAAGGAATTCTGAGAATTTGAGTAATTCGAGGAATTTAAGAAATCGGAAGAATCTTAGGAGTTTGAAGAATTTAAGGAATTCGAAGAATTGAAGGAATTTAAAGAATTTAAGGAATTCGAAAAATCGTAGAAATTCGAAGATTTGGGGGAATTCGAAAAATTGACCGAATTCGAAGAATTTTAGGAATGTGAAGAATTCGAGGAACTAGAAGAATTCAAATAATTTCGTAATAAGAATATCTTAAGAATATCTTAAATAATAAGAAATCTCAAGAAGTTTGGGAGTTCGACGAATTTAAGGAATTCGAGAAATGTGAGGAATCTGAAGAAATTAGCAATTCGAAAAATTTAGGTACTTTAAAGAATTGAATGAATTTAAAGAAATAATATAATTCCATGAATTTAAGAAATCTGAAGAATTTGAGGATTTCGAAGAATTTAACGAATTTGAAGGACTGAAGAAATTCTAAGAATTTAAGGAATTAAAATAATTGAAGGAATTTGAAGAATTTAAGTGATTTGATGAATTTAATCAATTCGGTGAATTTTGTTAATTTTAAAAATCGGGCGAATTCAAATAATTCCATGAAATCAAGAAATCTGAAGAACTTTAGGGGTTCGAAGAATTTAAGGAATTCAAAGAATTGGAGGAATTCAATGAATTCAGGAATTAATTTTAAGAATTCGAGGGACTCGAAGAATTCAAATAATATCATGAATTTAAAAAATCTTAAGAAGTTTAGGAGTTCGACGAATTTAAGGAATTCGAGAAATGTAAGGAATCTGAAGAATTTTAGCAATTCGAAAAATTTAGGTACTTTAAAGAATTGAATGAATTTAAAGAAAAAATATAATTTCATGAATTAAAGAAATCTGAAGAATTTGAGAAGTTCGAAGAATTTAACGAATTCGAAGAATTTAAGGAATTTAAAGAATTTAAGGAATTCGAAGAATTAGGGGAATTTGAAAAATTGGGTGAATTTATATAATTCTATGAAATCAAGAAATCTGAAGAACTTTAGGAGTTTGAAGAATTAGGTTAATTTTAAGAATTTGGGCAGTTCGAAGAGTTTAACGGATTAAAGGAATTAAGAAATTCTAAGGATTTAGGGAATTCGAAGAATTTAAGGAATTCGAAAGAATTAGGAAATTCTAAGAATTTAAGGAATTCGACGAATTTAAGGAATTCGAAGAATTAGGTTAATGTTAAAAATTTGGCGAATTCGGAGAATTCAAATAATTCCATGAATTTAAGAAATCTAAAGGACTTTAGGACTAAATCTGAAGGACTTTAGGAGTTCGAAGAATTTAAAGGAATTCAAAAAATTTTATGAATTTTACAAATTGAAGAAAGTCGAATTCACTTATTTCCATAAATTCAAGGAATTAAAAAGATTGAAAGAATTTGAAGAGTTCGAAGAAATCAAGTAATTGCATAATTTCAAGGAATCTGAAAAATTTTAGGAATTTGACTCATTCAGGGGATTCGAAGAAATCAAGTGATTTCATGAATTTAAGAAATCTGAAGAATTTTTAGAGTTCAAAGAATTTAAGGAATTTGAAGAATTTTAGCAATTCGAAAAACTTAGGTACTTTAAAGAATTGAATGAATTCAAAGACATAATATAATTTCTTGAATTCAAGATATCTGAAGAATTTGAGGAGTTCGAAGAATTTAACGAATTCAAAGGACTTAAGAAATTCTTAGAATTTAAGGAATTCGAAGGAATTAAGGAATTCTATGAATTTAAGGAATTCGAGAAATCTGAAGAACTTTAGGAGTTCGAAGAATTTAAAGGAATGCAGAGAATGTAAGGAATTTGAAGAATCCTGAAAATTTGAGGAATGCGAGAAATTTAAAAAAATTCGTCAAATTTTAGCAATTTGATGCATTTAGGTTTTTTTAAAAACTGAATGAATTAGAAGAATTTCATAACTCCATTAATTCAAGAAATCTGAAGAATCTTAGGAGTTTAAAGAATTTAAGGATTTAAAAGAATTTAAGGAATTCTGAGAATTTGAGGAATTCGAGGAATTAAACAAAAATTGGTTTATGATTTCGACGAATTTAAGGAATTCGAGAAATGTAAGGAATGTAAAGAATTTTAGCAATTCGAAAATTAAGGTACTTTAAAGAATTGAATGAATTCGAAGAAATGATATAATTTCATGAATTCAAGAAATCTAAAGAATTTGAGGAGTTCGAAGAATTTAAGGAAATCGAAGAATTGTAGAAATTCCAAAAACTGGGGGAATTTGAAAAATAAATGAATTTGAAAAATTTAAGGAATTCGAAGAAATAAAAGAATTTGAAGAATTCAAGTAATATCATAAATTTAAAAAATCTCAAGATGTTTAAGATTTCGACGAATTTAAGGAATTCGAGTAATGTAAGGAATGTGAAGCATTTTAGCAAATCGAAAAGTTAGGTACTTTAAAGAATTGAATTAATTCAAAGAAATGATATAATTTCATGAATTGAAGAAATCTGAAGAAATTGAGGAGTTTGAAGAATTTAACGAATTCGAAGAATTGAAGGAATTTAAAGAATTTAAGGAATTCGAAGAATTAGGGGAATTTAAAAAATTGGGTGAATTTATATAATTCTATGAAATGAAGAAATCTGAAAATCTTTAGGAGTTTGAAGTATTAGGTTAATTTTAAGAATTCGAGGAACTCGAAGAAATTAAATAATATGATGAATTTAAGAAATCTTAAGAAATCTTAAGAAGTTTAGGAGTTCGACGAATTTAAGTAATTCGAAGGAATTAGGAAATTCTAAGAATTTAAGGAATTCGATAAATTTATGGAATTCGAAGAATTAAGTTAATTTTAAAAATTGGTATAATCAAAGGGATTCAAATAGTTAAAGAAATTTAAACAACACGCGTAATTCAAAGAATTCAAGGAATTCAAACAATTCAAGGAACGCAAATAATTCAAGGAGTACAAAGGTATAAAGAAATTCAAAACATTAAGGAAATTCTGAGAAATCTAGAGTTTTAGAGAATTTCATGAATTTAAGGAATGAAAAGGATTCATTGCCGGCATATAATTAAAAAATTAAAAGAATTCAGTAACGTAGATTAATTTTATTAATTCAATACATTTAGAAATTCGACGTGTCAAAGATTTCACAGAATTAAAGGAATTTTAATAATTATTATAAATACTCAAGCTTCAGTATGTGTAACAAAACATTCTCTTTTTGAATCCACAATTAAGATAGTTGAATTCTTAATAAAATATATTTACAGGAAGTATGTGTATATATTATTACTCACCTAGTAAGAAAGCACACACTACTGCTTCTATCATCTTGAAGACTAAATCTTCAGAAAATTTTTGACCGGTCAAAGTTCTTTCTGGAAAAAGCACAAAAATTAAAGATATTTGACAAAAAACTGAATTTTATTAGGCTGCTGAGAGCCCTCATTTCAATCGCCTTATATAGTATTTGCGTACACGCGTCGACGAATTTGTTCAGATGCGGCTTAAATAGAATCAAGTTTAAGGTCTCTATTTTCATAACAAAAAAACAAAAAACACATTTTCAGAGGCTTAACCAGAAAATCATGACTCAAATTGCTCTAACAAATAAGCCTGATCTGTGATATACATATTTCCGTTTTTATACGAGGATATTAAAAAAATAGTTATAATTCCAATCTTTTCTAAAACTACGAATACGTTTAAAAAATTGTACTAATAATTTATAATTTTTAAGATAATCAAAAAATTTATGTATCATTTAAAGGTAGCATTTTGTGTTCTTCTAATTTCACAAATCATACATGAACCATGCCTTAAGGAAAAAAATATTTACAACAAAGTTTCTAGTGCATTAGTAGTATAATTAGTTCAAGAATACAGAAACTTAACAGCTGAAAATTCTAGGACAAAAACAAGAAAATATTTTTAGTCTCATTGGTTTCTTATTTACTTGAGATTACACGTTAGGAATCTCGAAAAAATCGCATATCTCATAGTTCTATTTCTTTAAGTCATATTTGTTATTCAGGAAGATTTTGCGAATTTTTTTTTTACCCATTTGAATTAATGATAAAGGAAACCTGAATCAAATCAATAAGATATTTTACTCATTCATGCTGTAATCTGGCTGATTTACTTTATGTGTCAATAACAACAGAAACATTTTCAGAATCCTCACCAGAAAATCATTTCACGAATTTCTTCAACAAATAAGCCTGGTTTGTCCTATAAATCTGCCTCATTTTATAAGAAGATTTTGAAAAGAAAAAACAAAAAACTCCTTCAAAAATTAATGAAAATTAAAATTTTTGTAGAAATTTTCTATAAATTCAAAGCCGAAAAAACGTTTATTTAAGTTGATAGTTCGATTTGAAAACATAAGAATTATTTAGACATCTAAACAATTTCACCTTATTCTGTTAATTTTTTAAAATATCTCTTTTCTGCTCGTCATGTACCTATAGCAATTTGGAGACTAGAAATATCATTTTAATCCAAATTTAAAAAATCAAGGAAATCATGAAAAAGTAGAGCGAAGGTAACACTTTGAATTTTTTCCCAACGATTTGAAAGCAACCGTTAAAATAAATTAAGAGTTCTTATATTAGGATATATGTTCCAATTTCATTATATAATCAACAAATCTGCAATGATTATCTAAAAATCTAAAAATCACTTAAAAGTGCAAAAATCACGATTTTTGACTATATTTGAGGCTATGTAGCATCGCGATCTTCTTTTTTTACAAAAAACTGAAAAGAGCACCTTAAAGTATAACTCTTTCCCTTTCAAACGGCGTTCAACAATCGTCTTTATTCAAAAAATTTTTGAAGAATAAATGGAAACTACAAAGTTAAATTAAATATCAAAATTCGACTTCGAGAAGCATATTCTGGTTTCTGGGTCAGAAGGTCGACCTGATTTTGTCAGTCTGATCCCCCCTCCCCCCATTTATTGTAAACTGAGATCCGAACCAATTAGAATGTTTAAAAAAATCTCTATTCAAAAACTTCACGCCTGGATGTTTTCACGTTAATTTTAAATATATTTCTGACCCCAGTAGGAAAATGAAAATATCTTGCGTGATTTAGGTTTTTGGAAAATATTGATTTCTTTGCTTGAATCATAAAAATAGCAGTTTTAAAGCCAATTTATACTGGACCGTATTTTAAAAAAAAATTTAACATGAATTATTTTTACTCGATAAATGATGAATTTTCAAGGATATTTGGTAAATGTTTAAAAAATTCTTATTTGCTTAAACACTTTTTTGATATGTAAACTGTTAATTATTTATAAAACACTTTTAAATTTATCACTTGCGGAATAAAAATAATTCATGCAAAAAAAATTTTTTCAAAAAAACCTTCAACTTTAATTTTATAGGTAACCGCAATTTTTCGTTTTTCTGGGCATTTTTCGGGCACAATAAAAGGAGCCTTGAATACTGCCTTAGTGAGATGACGATACTCTAATTTAAAAAAAAAAGTATAATGAGTACTTCTTTCAGAAACTTTTTTGAAAATCAAGATTTTTCCATTATTTGAAACCCCATGTGAATTTTAAAATAGAGGGGGCGCAGATTAACGTTGAAAAAAATATGCCATTTTTCCAAAAAACGAACAAATAAGCGAAATTTTTTTTTTTATTAATTTGGACCAGGCTGATGTGAAAATATAGTGTTTATAATCTGTTTTACTAATATCCCCGAAATTTAAAAATCTGAAAAAATTTACAGTAGCAGCCCTTTAGGTGACTATTATATGGTAAAAAACTGTGATAGTACATACATTTTATCACGCAACAAAAATTTGAAACAAATTTTGAAACAGAATTTATTTGAGTTTCCCGCAAAAATGTTTTTAAAAAATCATACAGGTTGAGAATGGTTAAAAAAAGTTCTGTGAATTTTGCTTACATTTTTTAAATGTGAAAACAGGGGGGAAAAATAGAAACGAAAATAAAACCCTCCCCCCCACACACTTAACTTATCACGTATTCTTAACCGTCTACACGATTTGTTAATTAATTTTTAAAAAAATTTTTTAATAGCGCTTTTAATTTATTTTTTTGTTAACTAATCATATTTCAATAAGGTGCGTATGTTTTGTTTACATTGTGAAAAATAAAATAAAAAATAAAAACAAATTAAGTTTTGGGGATAACGACGCTGTGCAATAAAATGTTAATTAACATAATTCTTCTTTGATAGGATGCAATCAAAATTTTAATTTTGATTTAAAAATACAAACTTTGGTTGAAAAATGATAAATTTAGCTTAAAATTATACTTTTTTGGTCTAAAATTAATATTTTTGATTAAAAATCAGTTTTTATTTAAAACAGTTTTGTAAACGAAAATTTAGCACTATTTTTTGTCAATTTTTATAAAGATTTAAATCAGTTCGCAGAAAATTCTCCTTTTTGTTCCGTTTAAAACTTTCTTCTTTAGCTCAAAATACTCCATTCTATCTTTTGTTGAAAATTTATCTTCTTTACTTTAAACTTTATCTATTTTATTAAAAATTTTTCCTGTTCTTGGTAGAAAGTTTAATTATTGGGCTAAAAAAAAAATTAAAAATTAAAATCTTTGGTTGGATATTATTGTTATTTATTAAGAACTATTTTCTACTGGCAGTCATTAGGATCAGTATGAAGAATCATACAGCAGCATTCTCGACTTGATTCAGACTATGTCTGTACCATGAGTTCACTAAATTCATTTGAACTCTCCTCCTCCTTCTTCTCCTCCTCTTTATTATGATCAAAATCATCAATAGCATTACTATCATCACTACCATCCAAGTACCACCACAGTTGTATGTGGTGCAGGGAAGGTGATACCCCTACTTTGCGCGTCCCCGGGTGGTGGATAGGGGAATGCTCGCTGGAAACAGAGGGTAGGGCTGAAGTAAAATAGGCCCCGCGAACCAATCACACTTAGAACCCCAAGTCAAGGCGTTAACAACCGTGCCGAGGACTGAGTGGCACCAGGGAGTGGTGTCTCGAACGGTGTCTCTAGGATACCAAGTCGCCTCTTAGAGTATATAGACCTTCCCTTTACCTTTACTTCCCTAGCTACTCTTGGGAATACTATAAAGCATCATATACAAAAAGACACTGAAGAAGTGAACCGGAGCGTTTGTGAGGAGTTAGGTGGTCCTTTGGATGTGACGGAGGAAAGGGAGAAGTCCATCAATTAAAGGGACGTTGCGGCGATGGAGGCGACACTAATGAAGTAGCATTTTCTTCTCGTCGATTTAGAGGAGAAAATCAAGGAACTGATAAATTTCAGCCGCACAAAGGCGAACATGTGGCTTCCAATTAGGGAAGGCTTAAAAGAAACGGAGGATCTAGTCAGGAAGCCACGCGATAGGTCCATTACGAGCGAGGGGCTCTATAGGTTTCATTGAAAATGTTGCCAAACCTGCCAGGATGAGAGTGTAGGCCAGAAAGGAGAAAGCAAAGGCTAGGAAGAGTACAATCCAAAGCTGCACTCAGACTAAAGAAGCCGTAGTAGCTCCCACTTCCAACGATAGGAAGCGAGAGAGGGAGACCACCCTGAGTCCATTGCAGGCCGCATGGAAGCCGGTTGTGGGGCTCCTGACCGAGCGAAGTGCTGCCGGAGATGTGGGAAAGAGAGCCATAGGGGTGCGGCGTACGAAAGTTAGACGCAGTGCTACCTCTGTGCCGCAAAAGAAGTGAAGCCCCGGACAGATCACCTACCGGGGACGATGAGATGCTTGACTAGGCAGCTCCGAAAAGAAGCCCATAATGCAAAAAGAGGCCCAAGATGGGATAGAAGAGAAGAGCTGAGGCACGGCTATAGAACGGCACCCCCTGAAGTAATGCGAAAGCGGTTTCGGGGGGGAATTATGCCAAGGAGAAATTGTGGTGTTTTTTAGTGGATCGTCGGTAGCATCATTATAGTGATCAATTAAGATCTTTGTCTATATTTATATGTAGTAAGATCGCTGTAGTAATGCTATCATTATCCCCACACTACCCACAAGTACAAACCCTTCTCGGTGTGTTATAAGAACATTTTTCACCAGCCCTCGTAAAAAAAATCATCGCTACCATGTTACTGTTCCAATTCTTGTTGATCCTCATCCTCCTCCTATTTCTGATTGTCATCTCGCTTTTCCTCTTTCTCATTCATATTATGCTGCTTCTCATCTTCTTTCTTTGTTTTCTTAGCCACGAAATACTCAAACTCATCATCATGATATTATTTATTTTCTCTGAGAGAGTCACATTTGCGATTTATGACTTCCTGCAGTTTTCTCACTACTAAAATGCTACTACTAATATCACTTTGTTAATTGCTGTTAATTTCAAACATTTATTGAAAATCTGGTAACTTGAGAGAAGGAAATTCAAGACAGTCACTCTAATCATACTCAGTCAAGTTGACGGGAAGATTGTTTGCTTTCTTGCATAAGTACAACTGATGCTTTTTTAAGGCGTTTCTTCTGGAAAAGACATTTAGGCAAACTTGAGAAGTAGAAGTAATACTGATGCCGTACAACTTGTAGATGACATGAAATCAATGGCGACATCGTTTATATAGCAGCGCAATCATCGATTTAACAATCGTGCATAGGTGATGATGATGGTGATACAATGATAAAGCAAAGCCGCATGAAATTTGAAACAATGTTAAATGAACCTTGAAATAAGGTTGAATCCACGTTGCACGCAGTTGTTGGTTTACTTAAAGAACTTAAGTTACTTAATGCATGTAAATAAAACCTGCCTTGCGTTATTACTCAATAATAAAGAGGATTTTATTTGTATAATTCTCGTAGCCTGCAGCCTGCACGGTCAGAAGCAAGCGAGGACGATCAACGAGCGCCATAGGATCGGCATAGTAGGAATAGTTTCTTGCTAGGCTTTTTCTTGAAACCTCACCTTGGGATAGAAAACGACGAACGATTCGGCTAATCCTCCCTTTGCTTTATCCGGCTGTCCACTTCCGGGTCAGAGGAGTATCAATATAAATATTCGCCTGTATCTTTATGATTTTATTTTAATTATGAAAATAGAACAGACCGTCTCAACGCCCCCAAACGGATAGATCTTTTAAAATATCTATGCGTTTCAGAAAAAAAATTTATATAGCGAGATTGTTAATTAACTAACTTACCTGGAACGGAAATTATATGCCCATGATTCGATAATGCGAACCCATTTATACCATGCGCTGTGGTTTTCTTTTATTAGGGTTCGAAAAAATCTAGAAAGTGCTCTTTATTTATATCAATTCCTTTTCAAATCCGGATATGATAAAATAGTGAAGTCACAAAATAGCTCTTTGACTCTTTTGAAAGAATTATCTGTTTCTAAATCCCATATCCATTTTGCCCCTATTCGTAATAAATTTAAAAGTGGTGCTATTTCTTGTGCGTGTTCCCTACTTAATTTTGTATAAAAGTTTATTACACCTAAAAATCCACGTAGTTCCTTTAAATTCCTAGGTTTTGGATATTCATAGATCGCCTTAATTTAATTAGGGTCTGGTTTTATTCCAAGTGGGGTTAAAATTTGTCCCAAAAACTTGACTTCCAGTCGGAAAAAGTACGATTTTTCAAAATTTACTGTTATATTATGATCTTCTAGACGCTGGAATAGTAATTCTAAGTGTTCTCAATGGTGTGATGTATTTTCCGAAACAAAGTTTCCGAACCCATTGAGAACAAAATCCAAAGCTCTAACCAACGCAGCTGTGCTTGTTTTTAAACCAAAAGGTGTGACACAAAATTCATAAAACTTTCCCTCGTATAAGAACGCTGTATATTTCATAGACTCTGGATGCAACGGTACCTGCCGAAAGCTACTAGTTAGGTCTAAAGTTGACATAACTTGAGTTCCCGCACACGTTTGAAATAAAACTTCAGTAGGCTCCGCACATTCGTAATCATTTACCATAATTTCATTTAATTTTCTAGCGTCTAAATAAAGTCTTATCGAACTGTCCTTTTTAATTGTAACCACTAGTGGATTTATATGCGCACTGTTTGACCTCTGAATGATTCCCATTTCTATAAGCTTTTTAATTTCATTCGCAACTTTATCACGTACGAACATAGGTATCGGGTAAGTTCGTGATATAAAAGGTCTTTTATTATCTATTTTAAGTTCATGTTCATATATCGAGATCCTACCTGGGTTCCGAAAAAATACATTTCTATAACGGGATATAAGTTTGTAGAATTGCTCTTTTTCTAATGCATTTAATAAAGTACAATGCGCCAATTTTTCTGTAATTTGTTCATCAGCTAATGCATATACATCCTGGGAATTGTCATAAGTTTCAATTGTATTAATTTTCTTTACGATGTTTTGAAAATTTTCATTGGGTTCTAAGTATTTGCCTGAACATTCTATTTTTCTTAATTTTTTAACATTTTCCGCATCAATTATTAGGCTAACACCCATATTCCTATCTATTCTCCTTTCTAGTAAATCTTGATAATCTTCAATATTTTAAAAGCACTTCCGATTGTCAATATTTGTAAAAATAAGTTCTTCCTGATTGGTCAGAACTTCTTCCGTTGTCTTTTTAAGTGAACAGACGTTTTACTTGATATTAAATAAGTATTCTTCTGAAATTCTATCTTCCTGATTAGAATTTTCTTTTTGCATTTCTATACGATCGTCCATTCTCTTTACTAAGGAAGTTACAACAGATCCGATACTTTTTTCTGATTCTAAATTGCTCTTCGTAGCCGCTTTATTTCCCGTGCCTAAATTATCTTTTACCTCGGAATTATTTTTCGAATCTCTATTTTCGGAAATATTCCCTGATTGACTTTTTTTAGTCTCAGCATTCTAAGATACTTGATTGGTTTGATTATGTGTATTATTAGTTTCATCATTGACATTTTCGTGTAGTGATTCAGTATCAGAAAGATCCGAAAATTGTTGAACCAATGCTCTTTATTAATTTCATCTAACACGGATTGAGAAAGTTTTATTTTCCTACTACTTTTTTTTTTTCATCGCCATTTTTATTGTCCTCCATCTTGACGAACTTTTACCATAAGGCGTTTAAAAAAAAAATTCCAAATTTTAAAACGACTTTATTTCGTTGGTTATTTTTATTTTGTTTTATTTTAATTTTGTTTACATTCTTATCTCGCTTCAAGTTCAAATGAGTGCACACAGATACAATGGTTCACTTGTGCGTCGTCTAGATTCATGCAATTTATGGCTCTCTATTATTCTCTTACGCAATCACTCTTCTTTCGTTTACTTGAGTGTCCCACCAGGCAGGTACCAGATGTAACATTATCTTCTTATTAACCGGGGATTATTTTTATCTTTTACAATATCTCAACTTCATTATTATTTAAGTTGGCTGATTTTAGAAAAAGATTTCACGTCCAGCAAATTGCAACCAACAACGTGATCTTTTTTCAATACTGAAAGGACCTTAAAAATAGCCCTAACCATTCTATAACTAGACTTAAAGAATAAATGAACGATGGACTGTGAGTTCACTCGAGCGAGATATGATTGCGTGTTTTAAATTATATTAACTTATTAAAGAGAACCGGATTGGATTCTCCTCCAATATAAGTAAAAGGCAAGAACTTTCTCTGCACAAAGAGGTCTTTATCGTTAAATAAAGTGCAAAATCGTTACAAATTCCATTCTTGCACTAATCGTTTCTCAAGTATCAAACTAAAAATGCCCCTTAATATTTCACTAGCTAGTGCAACCATGCACATCGAGGTCTTTATCGGTCAATAAGGTGCAAAGTCGTTACAAGGATGTCGCACACACCACGTGATCATTCACAAAAATTCCCTCACTAAATGCAAACATACACAACGAGTTCTCCTCTGAACATGGAGTGCAAAGTCATTACAATCATGCATATACTGAAAAGAAATTAAATTCCCGCAAACTCACTTCTACTATACTAATTCAAAATGAATCAGGATAGTATTCTCGAAGTAACGTTAAGAATGGTGAAGGAGAATCCTGAGTAGTCGCTACCTTTAAATGATGCCTCTTTTTACTTCAAAGCTCTGTCCTAAGTGACAGGTAGTATGAGAGATTAAGAGAGTTGCTTCCTCGCAGATCGTTCAATAAGAAGAGAGACCTGGTACCGATTTCGGGATCAATATATAAGGTGGATTGGTCCCACGTCATCCCCAGTTATTGGCCGATGGCGCACGCAATCGATCGCATGATCGAACGATTCAGTTAATCCTCCCTTAGCTCTATCCGGCTGTCCACTTCCGGCTCAAAGGTATATCAATATAAATGTTCGCCCGTAGCTTTATGATTTTATTTTAATTATGAAAATAGGACGGACCGTCTCAATGCACTTGAATGTTCACCACAATGACCATAGTTAAGACTAGTTGAGAAGAAATCTTTCATTAAGTAGTCTATGACTTTATTAAATTCAACGTCGAATATGCAATGGCTCAAGCTATCACGCAGGAATGTGGACGAAAAGATTTGAAATTTTCAGAATGAAAATTTTTAAACCATGTATTTTATTTCTGCCAATGAAACTATATAAATCTTTGTGGGTTTCCAAGTCCTTATTTGAAATATCCAGGCATTTTTGCGACGATTTTTATATTTTATGAGGTGTTTATGGGTGTAAGGTATATAAGTTCGGAGTTTGGAGATTACGGGTTTGGGGTTTATGAGTTTGGGGCATGGAGTACGCGGGCTTGAGGTTTGTGAGTTTCGTTTTCACAAGTTTAAGGGACTACGGGTTTGGCCTTTATGGGTTTGAAGTCTATAATTTTGGGGCTTGTGGGTTTAGGGTTTACGAGTTTGGGGTTTTGGGGTTTGTTGGCTTGAGGTTTATAAGTTTGAGATTTGTTGTTTATGAATTTGGCGTTTATGGGATTTGGGTTTATGAATTTGGGGCTTATGGTCTTGCATGTTATGGTTTGAGGGTTTATGAATTTGAGGTTCAAAATATTAAAAGAAAAAAAAGATTTTTCGCCTATAAATAGTAGTTTCTATGGCTATCAACAAAATATGGGCCCAAATTTGTGACGGAATTTTTTTAATAGCTACAATATTGAAAAGTTACTGGGAAATATTTTAATTCCAACATGTCTTTTCTATTATCTAATAATTTCAAGAAGATTAAAAAACATTTAGAAAGTTTATTGATGTCGTGAGAATTCCACAAATTCAGTACAGCTTATTGATTTCATTAAATATAATCAGAATTCACCAAATTTAGAATAATTCAGATAATTCAGAAGAATTAAGAGAATTTATAAAAATGCAGAGAATTCAAAGATTTCAGAGAATTTAAAGAATTTAGATTAATTTAGAAAATTCGGAAGAATTTAGAGAATTCCGAAGAATTCAGAGAATTCAGAAGAATTTAGAGAATTCAGAAGAATTCAGAGAATTCAGCCGAATTCATGATAATTCAGAACATTTCGTAATAATTTTGAAGAATTTAGAGAATTTAGGAGGATTCAGGGAACTCAGAAGATTTTAGGGAATTCATAAGAATTCAAGAAATTCAGACGAATTTAAGGAATTCAGAATAATTTAGAGAATTTAGAAAAGGTTAAGGATTTCAGAAGAAATCAGAGAGTTCATAAGATTTTCAGAAGAATTCATTAAGAATTCAGGAGAATTAATTGGGAATTCCGAACAATTCAGAAAGCTCAACAAAATTTACAGAATTTAGAAGAATTTAGAGAATGTAGAAGAATTTTGAGAATTCAAAAGAATTCACAGAATTCACAGAATTCAAAGAATTTCGAGAATTCAAAAAATTCCGAGAATTCGAAGAATTCACAGAATTCATAGAATTCAGAGAATTCATAGAATTCAGAGAATTCAGAGAATTTAAGGAATTCAGAATAATTAAGAGAATTCATAAGAATTCAGAAGATTTCAGAGAATTCAAAGAATTTAGAATAATTTAGAGAATTCCGAAAAATTTAATGAAATTCGAAAAACTCAGTGAATTCATAAAAAATAAAAGAATTCAGAAAAATTTGTAAAATTCAGAAGGATTCAGGAAAATTCAATGAATTCAGAATAATTCTGAGAATCCAGAAGGGTTAAGAGAATTTAGGAGAATCCAGAGAATTCAGCCAAATTCATAATAATTCAGAAGAACTCGTAATAATTCAGAAGAATTCAGAGAATTCAGAAAAATGCAGGGAATTCAGGCTAATTTAGAGAATTCAGGAGAATTAGGAGCATTGAGAAGAATTCAGAGAATTTAGAACAATTCAGAAAGCTCTCAAGAATTCAGAGAATTTAGAACAATTTTGGAATTTGAAAGAATTCAGAGAATTCAGAAGAATTCAGAGAATTTATAAGGATTCAGAAGAATCTAGAAGAATTCAGAGAATTCAGACGAATTTAGAGAATTCAGTAGAACTTAGAGAATTCAGAAAAATTTAGAGAATTCAGAAGAATTCAGAGAATTCAGAAGAATTCAGAGAATTCAGAAGAATTCAGAGAATTCAGAAGAATTCAGAAGAATTCAGAAGAATTCAGAGAATTCAGACGAATTTAGAGAATTAAAAGAATTCAGAGAATTCAAAAAATTCAGAGAATTCAAAGAATTCAGAGAATTCAAAGAATTCAGGGAATTAAAATAATTCAGAGAATTCATAAAATTCAGAGAATTCAAAGAATTCAGAGAATTCAAAGAATTCGGAGAATTCAAAGAATTCGGAGAATTCAAAGAATTCGGAGAATTCAAAGAATTCAGAGAATTCAAAGAATTCAGAGAATTCAAAGAATTCAGAGAATTCAGAGAATTCAAAGAATTCATAGAATTCATAGAATTCATAGAATTCTTAGAATTCATATAATTTGTAGAGAATTCATGGAATTGAATAAATTCATGGAGTTCAAGGAATTCATGGGATTCAAGAAATTCAAAGAATTTGTGGATTCAAGGAATTCATGAAATTCAAGGAATTCATGAAATTCAAGGAATTCAGGGAATTCAAGGAATTCAGGGAATTCATGAATTCAGATAATTCAAGGAATTCAGAATAATTTAGAGAATTCATAAGAATTCAGAAGATTTCAAAGAATTGAAAGAATTTAGAATGATTTAGAGAATTCCGAAAAATTCAATGAAACCAGAAAGATGCAGTGAATTCATAAAAAATAAAAGAATTCAGAAAATTTAGAGAATTTAGAAGGATTCAGAAAAATTCAATAAATTCAGAATAATTCCCAGAATCCAGAAGGGTTAAGAGAATTTAAGAGAATCCAGAGAATTCAGCCGAATTCATGATAATTCAGAAGAATTCGTAATAATTGTGAAGAATTCAGAGAATTTGGAGGAATGCAGGGAAGTCAGGATAATTTAGAGAATTTAGAATAGGTCAAGGAATTCAGAAGAAATCAGAGAATTCATAAGATTTCAGAAGAATTCATTGAGAATTCAGGAGAATTAATTGGGAATTCCGAACAATTCAGGAAGCTCAACAGAATTTACAAAATTTAGAAGAATTCAGAGAATGTAGAAGAATTGCGAGAATTTAAAAGAATTTAGAGGATTCAAGAGGGTTACGAGAATGTATTAAAATGTAGAAAATTAGGAAGAATTATGAAGAATTCGGAAGAATGCAGTAGATTTAGAAGAATTTAGTGAATTCAGAACATTTTAGAGAATTCGGAAAAATTCTGAAAGTTTAGAAGAATTCAGAAGATTTTTGAGAATTTTAAAGAAATCAGAGGATTCAGAAGAATGAAGGAAATTCAGAAAAACTCAGGGAATTTAGAAAAGTTTAAGGAATTAAGGATAATTTAGAGAATTCAGAAAAGGTCAAGGAATTCAGAAGAAATCAGAGAATTCATCAGATTTCCAAAGAATTCAGAGAAATCAGATGGGTTAAGAGAATTTAACACCATTTAGCGAATTCAAGAGAATTCAGGGAATTCAGAAGGGTTAAGAGAATTAAGAAAAATTATGAACAATTCAGAAGAATTCCGAGAATTTAGAAGGGTTATGAAGAATTCAGAAGAATTCATAAGAAATTCAGAAGAATCCAGATAATTAATAACAAATTGTTGAATGCGAATAAAATATCTTAGATTGTTATTACGATATGCATGATGCTAGTATTAATTAAAAGAATTTTATATAAATCTGAAACGCTAAAAATAAAAAAAATTAATAAAAAAATGCTGTTTTATAATATGTTCAGATTTTTTTAATTAATAAAATGGAAAAGTTGTAAACCTTGTCCACAGGCTAAGTCACATAACGCTGGATCATACTAGGATACCTTCACCAACAAAACTGCTTTAGAATTCCTTTGTTAAAATTAAAAAAGGAAATTATTTACGAACTTAATTAATTTCATCGAACATTATTTAGCAGAAAATTTGAAAGAAAAAAATTTAAGTATCATTTTTAAAACTAATGTCAAAATTTACAACAAAAAATTGAAACAAATTTTAAACAAAAAATTATTTGAGATTGTTATTTTAGATTATTTGAAATTCAACGATAAAAAGAGAAAAAGGAATAAAAACGAAAATAAAAACTGCCCTCCCCCCCTACTAGCGTGCCCAAAATGGCGGCTAACAGTTTAAAATTTTGAGAAATTTTTTTTATGTATGCGTTCAAATGGTATTTTGTTAAAATCGCAAATGCTAAAATTAAAAATAAACAAATTAAGTTTTGATGAAAACGACACAAAGTGCAAATATGTTAATTAACATAATTGGTTTCTTTATGGGATGCCTTTGAATTTTTTTGTGCTAGAAAATCAAACTTTATGGTAGAATATTTAATTATGACGTTGGAAAGCACATTCAAAATTTTAATTTTTATAATATTTAAATTTTAATTTGCGAACTAACTTTTTTGGTACATTTTTGGCCAAATCGAGGTCGAAGCACGAGATGCGTGGTCAGGATGTGTTGGCTGAAGGCAAAAGAGCTTTAACAAAAGAGTCTTCACAATCGCAAAATTACACTGGTGTATTTTTTGAGTTATAATTTTAAATGGACCATATACTCAAAACGGCGATCTATACGAAACTATACCCGCGCAGCGGTCAGATTTTTGAAACTAAAAATTAAACTATTCCACCCGTTGTCGAAAATTGATTTTTTTTATGCAAATTAATATTCTGGGTTAAAGATTTATTCGTTTTGTTAAAAATTTGTAATGTTTTAATAAAAAACTTATTTATCTGAAAATAACAATATAGATACAAAAAAGATGTTGTTGAACATTTTTCTTCTTTCGGCACAAGAACATCGTCTGGAATGAAAAATTAACTATTTTTGTAACATTTTTTTTATTGATGATTCATAATTTTAATTGAAAGTTAGTAAGAAAGTTAACAAATTTGGACAAAAAATTTCATCTTTTTGTTGAAAATTAACTTTTTTTACTGCAAATATACACCGTTAAAAATTTCTGTTAAAAACTTCCACAGCATGTATTAGAAGTTTATTTCTGCAACGTGAGGTAATCATTTCTCAGGACACTTGTTCCTGGAAAAAAAAATTCTGCCGGAGCCAAAATTTTTATTACTATATAGTAAATAACTCACTTAGTTGTGGAATCAAAAGAATTTACGGAAATTAAGGAATTCACGGAATTCAAAGAATTCACAGAAATCCAGGAATTCAAGGAATTTACAGCATCCAAAGAATTCACGAAACTCAAGAAATTCATGAAATTCATGGAATTCATGGAATTCATGGAATTCATGGAATTCATGAAATTCACGGAATTCATAAAATTCATGGAATTCATGAAATTCATGAAATTCATGAAATTCATGGAATTCATGAAATTCATGGAATTCGTGGAATTCATGGAATTCATGGAAATAATGGAATTCATAGAATTCATGGAATTCATGGAATTCATGAAATTCATGAAATTCATGGAATTCATGAAATTCATGGAATTCATGAAATTCAAGGAATTCGCAGAATTCAACGAATTTATGGAATCCAAAAAATTCAAAAAACTCAAGGAATGCATGGAATTCAAGAAATTCATGGAATTCAAGGAATTCATGGAATTCAAGGAATGCATGGAATTCAAAAAATTCATGGATATCAAGGAATTCGTGGAATTCAAGAAATTCACAAAACTCAAGGAATGCATGGAATTCAAGAAATTCATGGAATTCAAGGAATTCGTGGAATTCAAGAAATTCATTGAATTCAAGGAATTTGTGGAATTCGTGGAATTCATGGAATTCGTGGAATTCATGGAATTTGTGGAATTCATGGAATTCGTGGAATTCATGGAATTCGTGGAATTTATGGAATTCAAGAAATTCATGGAATTCAAGGAATTCAGGGAATTCATGAAATTTAGGGAATTCATGAAATTCATGAAAGTAAATAAGTTCATGATATCCAATGAAATCATGAAATCAGGGAATGATTGAAATATATGGACTTCCACGAATTCCATGCATTCCATAAATCCCGAGAATTATTTGTATCCCGTGATTAAGATAATTAAGAAGAATTCAAAGAATTCTGAACAATTCAATGAATTCGGAAGAATTCCAAAAATTAAAAAGGGTTAAGAGAATTAGAAAGAATCCAAAGAATTCAAAGGAATTCAGAACAACTCAATAAATTTGGAAGAATTCAGAAGCATTCAGAAAATTCAGAAAGGCTAAGATAATTTGGGACAATCCAGAGAATTAGGAAGAATTCAGAGAAATTCAGAAGGATGCAAGGAACTCAAAATAATTCAGAGAATTCAGAAGAATTCCGAGAATTCAAAAGGATTAAGATAATCAAGAATAATTCAGAAGAAATCAGAACATTCAGGAGAATTTAGAGAATTCAGAAGAATTTAGAGAATTCAGAAGAATTCAGAGAATTTAGAAGAATTTAGAGAATTCAGAAGAATTTAGAGAAATCAGAAGAATGCAGAGAATTCAGAGAATTCAGAAGAATTCAGAGAATTTAGAACAATTCAGAAAGCTCTGAAGAATTCAGAGAATTTAGAAGAATTCAGAAAAACTTGGAGAATTTAAAAGAATTTAGAGGATTCAGAAGAATTCGGAAAAATTCATAGGTTTTAAAAGCACTCGAAAAAATTCAGTAAATTCAGATGTGTTCAGAGATTTTAGAAGGGCTAAAAAAAAAATTTGAAGGAATCCAGAGAAATCAGCAAAATTCAAAGAATTCAGAAGAATTTTTAGGGAATTCAAAAAAATTCAAAACAATTCAGAGAGCTTAGAAGAATTCAGAGAATGCAAAAGAATTTAGAACAATTTGGAGAATTTCCAAGAATAAAGAGGATTTAGAAAAATTAAATGAATCGGGAACAATTCCGAGAATTCAGAAGAGAGAAGTGGCTACAATCCAGAGAATTAAGAACAATTCAGAATAATTCATATATTTTAGAAAAATTCAAAGAATTTAGAAGAATTTTGAGAGTTTAGAAGGGTTAAGAGAATTTGCGACAATCCAGAGAATTAAGAAGAATTCTGAAGAATGCAGGGAAATCCAAATAATTCAGGTTAAGATTATCCAGAAGAATTCAGAACAATTCAGAAGAATTCCGAGAATTCAGAGTTGTTGAGATAATTAAGAAGAATTCAAAGAATTCAGAAGAATTCATAAAGAATTCAGAACAATTCATAAAGAATTCAGAACAATTCAATGAATTCGGAAGAATTCAGAAGAATTCCAAAAATTAAGAAGAGTTAAGAGATTTAGGAAGAATCCAAAGAATTCAGAGGAATTCAGAACAACTTAATAGAATTTAAAAGTGTTAACTTAATCATGAATAATTCAGCGAATTTAGAGAATTTATAAGAATTCAGAAGAATTCAGAGAATTTAGAACAATTCGGAAAGCTCTGAAGAATTCACAGAATTTAGAAGAATTCAGACGAATTTAGAGAATTTAAAAGAATTCAGAGGGTTCAGAAGAATTCGTTAAAAAAGTGAATTTAAAAGAATTTAGAGAATTCAGAAGAATGCAAAGAATTCAGAGAGTTCAGAAGAATGGAGAGAATTCAGACAATTCAGAAGGATTCAGTGAATTCAGAAGGATTCAGAGAATTAAGAACAATTCAGAAAGCTCTAAAGAATTCAGAGAATTAAGAAGAATTTGGAGAATTATAAAGAATTTAGAGGGTTCAGAAGAATTCGTTAAAAAAGTGAATTTAAAAGAATTTAGAGAATTCACTAGAATGCAAAGAATTCAGAGAATTCAGAAGAATGGAGAGAATTCAGAGAATTCAGAAGGATTCAGAGAATTCAGAAGAATTCAGAGAATTAAGAACAATTCAGAAAGCTCTGAAGAATTCAGAGAATTAAGAAGAATTTGGAGAATTTAAAAGAATTCAGAGGATTCAGAAGAATTCGTAAAAAAGTGAATTCAAAATAATTTCAAGATTTCAGAGAATTCAGAGAATTCAAAAGGGTTAGGAAAATTTATAAGAATTCAAAAGCTTCAATCGGAGTAAAATATCGTACATTGCTCTTACGATATAGATGATGCTAGTATTAATTAAAAGAATGTTATATAAATCTGAAAAGCTACAAATAAAAAAATTGATAAAAGAATGTTATTTTATAAAATTTTCAGCTTTTTTGAATTATTAAAATGCAAATGTTGTAAAACTTGTGCATAGGCTGAGTCACATAACGCTGGATCATACTAGGATACCTCCACCAACAAAACTCCGTTAGAATTTCTTTTTCAAAATTGAAAATAAAAATATTTACGAACTTAATTAATTTCATTGTACTTTATTCAGCAGAAAATACGAAAGAAAACAATTTAATTGTAATCTGAGATTGATGAATTTTTAACGCTACAATTTTAAGTAATTAATTTTGAAAGTTTCGCATTATACATCACATAATTTTTCATGTACTATCAGGAAATTAAAAAAATGCATTTTTATCTTTTTTCAAGATGCAAAATTCTATGCGTGCAATTATATGTATATTATATTTTATTATAATATAATGTACTGTTAAAACTTAAATTTTATCGTCCTACAAAATAATTTAAGTAAACAAATAGGGGTTGTGAAAATGTAAAGGTTAATGAGGTTAAGTACTTCTTTTGCAATTTTTTTGATATTTGAGCTTTGTAAACTAATGTAAAAATTTACAACAAAAAGTTTAAACAAATTTTGAAAAAAAAAATTATTTGCCATTCCCGCTAAAATGTTTCAAAAGAATTCATGCAAGTTGAGAAGGGTTCAAGAAGTTCTGTGAATTTTTTTTCGATTTTTTTTTCAACGATAAAAAGAGAAAAAAGAATAAAAACCCCATACTAACTTATCGAAAATGGCGGCTAACAGTTTAAAATTTTGAGAACTTGTTTTTTATGTATGCGTGCAAATGGCATTTTGTTTAAATCGTCAAAACTAAAATTAAAAATAAACAAATTAGGTTTTGATGAAAACGAAAAAAAGTGAAAAAATGTTAATTAACATAATTGTTTTTTTTATGAGATACCTTTGAATTTTTTCTGTGCTAGAAAATCAAACTTTTTGGCAGAAAATGTGATTATTAATATTATTAATTATAATGATATAAATTTATTGAAATAATACATGTTTCAGGACAGCTAAGAATAAAATGCAATGCAAAATAAGAAACAAACATTAAAGTAATCATAATAAATACAATTTGTAATTTATTTTGCAATATTTAAATACGCAAATTTTATATTTTGAGCAAAATCGAGGTCGAAGCACGAGATGCGTGGTCAGGATGTGTTCGCTAAAGCCAGAAGAGCTTTAACAAAAGAGTGTTCACAATCGCAAAATTACAGAGACGAGACTATGCCCGCACGGCGCTTAGATTTTTAAAATTAAAAATTTATCTATTCCACTCGTTGTCGAAAATTGATCTTTTTTATAGAATAAGAATTTAACTATTTGTTTAACTTTTTTTTATTGGCGTTGAAAATTAACTTTTTTACTGAAAATGTACAACGTTGAAAATTTCTGTTGCAAACTTCCACTGCATGTACTAAAAGTTAATTTCTGAAACGTAAGGTAATCCTCGAAACGTAAGATTATCATTTCTCAGAAAACTTGTTTCTGGAAAAAAATGCTGCCGCAGCCAAAACTTTTATTGCTATATAGTAAATAACGCACTTATTTATGGAGTCTGCTTCAGATTTTCTACATTGAGCATAAAAATTCTACTATAAGCGAATTGACTTTAAATTTTAACATTTTTGGATTTTTAAAATGAAATTTTTAAAAAATTTTGAAACATTTTTCAATACTTTATACTCCACATATTAGAGTTTGGTTTATCAGACTTAGTTAGCATTTAAAACTAATTATGTTTTATTTTATGTAATTTAGAGGTGATACCTCGTCAAAAATAATAATTATGAACTATTTT
>JAAAKG020161227.1:0-29257 GCA_010014905.2 Druon quercuslanigerum
GAGGTGTGTTAAGGAATAGGAAGAGGGTGAATGAAAAATGTAAACCCTTAGGGGACACATTAGAAGCTTTCCACTAAAACAGTTGAATTTTTAACAACAAAAAATGAATTTTTATTGAAAGGTGTTAAGTTTTCGAACTAAACAGTTGAAGCTTACAGAAAGTTCAGGTTTAAAACCGAAATGGTGAATTTTTAAAAAAAGAGCTTATTTTCAATCGCAAGACATAAATTTTCAAACAAAACAGACGAATTTTTAGCAAAATAGTAGAACTTTAAAGAAAATAGTAGAATTTTTAACTAAACGGTCGAATTTTAAAATAGCAAATCATTAAACTACAACGAAAATAGTTACATTTTTAATCAAGAAAGATGAATTTTCAACCAAAGAAGATACTTCTCCTAAAAAAAGAATGTTTCTTTTAAAAAAATGAACATCTAAAAATATATCATTTAAAAAAAATTAATTTTCTATCAAAAAAGTTTCTATTAAAGAATAAACGTTTAACGAATGATTTAAATTTTCAAACAAAAAAGATGAATTTATATTGAAAGATGTTAAGTTTGAAAAATAAAAAGTTGAAGCTCTCCAAAAATGAGGTTTACCACCAAAAAGATGAATTTTTGACAAAATAGTAGAATTTTTAACCAAACGGTCGAATTTTTTAATTGAAAACCATTAATCGTATCTCGGGAAACAATGAAGATTTTTAAAGTTTCTTTGGCTTAAATTAAAGATAAGATTTCAGGCTCTATGTAGTATAATTTTCAGATTTTTGAAAAAATTTTCCTAGGTCGTGCTAAAAGTTAAAGTCGAGGTAAAAAATTTTAGAAAATCTATAATTTAAAAAAAAAACCTATCACGTGGTGTATGCTCTTTAGCAGATCAGAAAAAAATTAGTTTGACATTAATAGACGTGAAATTTTATAGGCTTTCCAAATGTTTTTTTTAAATGCCTAATAATTTTTTGCTGAGTCAATCGATCTCATAATTTCCGACGGTAGTGTAGCAACTAAGTTTTGACGGTAAGTTTTAAAGGTCCTAATTTTCTAAATATAAAGTGAACTCTCACTTATTCCAAGGGCCGAGAAACGTAAACATTCGGATGCTCCACCCACCTCTACCGGAAGTCTTGAGATGATTTTTTCAAGTCACGTTCATTGGCTGTGCCTGCCTTGTATCGATACCCATAATTTAAAAAAAATAGCTTTAAAAATCACTTTCGTAATTGTTTCTTATATATAACCAATAAATATTTTAGGAAAAGAAAACACCCTATGAGGAAAAATTATACATAGTTTATATATAGTGGAAAAACTGATATACAATTTTTCTTACTATTTACAATTTTTCAGTTCGCGTTTGAAAATACTTTCCCCAAAAAATTGTTGCTATTAAACGTGAATTGGATACAGAGAATGGCCCATATACTGAGATGAAAGACATAAAGAATCGAGCCATATTTTGTGATTTACGATTATTGAATTTAAGTGTATGCTATAAAATATAAATAAGAAAGTAAATAGTCGTAAAGTATTTTGCAATCCTCTTCTTTTACACAAATATGTGATAAAAATGTTGTGCAAAATTATATTTTGAAACGAAGTGCACGTTGAGTCTCAACCAAATTTAACAGAAAGATCCTTGACGTTAGATGATATTTATTAGTTTCTGTTTTATGTTGCCATTAAAGAACTTCACAGACAAAATTTTACAATAAATTTTTTTTTTAGCTTTTATTTTATTTTTGTTTAATTTTAAAGTCATGCCAACACCATTTACTTACAACCTGAGATGAACCAATCATTAAAAAAGTGTTTAAATAGCTTATTCTATGGAAAAGGTTTTTTTTCAAATATGAAAAATCTCTGTCGATTAGACAGTTTTTATTTTAAAACAAAATTCTATAATAATTTTTTACTCAGCTTTTAAGCAAAAATTTTTCTTTAACGCGCGGCTACGATTTTTTTTATTGCATATAAAAAATATTCGATCATCAACCAGGGAGGAAAATTCTGCAAACAGAAGGCCAATATCATAATTTTTTAATAACCTTTTGCAATAAATGAATATATAACTATCTTTAGACTTAACAGTTATAATTTCACGAAAAAAATTGTAGAACTGTTTTGAGTCTATATTCAGTTCTTAACAATCTATGGGTACATTTTTTTTATTAATTGCATATCATACCTCAAGTAGGGTTAGGCACATCTTTACCGAGCATTGAATTCCCCGCGCAAAGACGTGTGCAACCACACGAGTGATGTACGATATTTCATTCGAAACCACCATATTACGAGTTTTTAGAGTCCTAAAGAAAGGGAGCGTTAGATAGTCCTTAACGAAATGGTACGTGATTAATGATGATCACTGTCTGAACATTCTTCAGTTTTTTTCTCTTTTTTTTGACAAGTTTTTCAAAGGCCAGCTCATATCTATCTTTTGATTTTTCTAATAGTAAAGCTTTTTTTGCTTCTTTCCCTTCTTCCTCTATGTTGACGTGTAGCATTTTGGTGGTTTTTCCATGTGTGTGGCCAATAATTTATTCAAGAGAGAAAGAGAGAGAGAGAGAGAGAGAGAGAGAGAGACAGAGAGAGAGAGAGAGATGGCTCATCCTATAACTCGATAGCCCTGTTGAATGACAAAATATCAACTTTGCATCCGCTGAAAACTTTCATGTTTCCGGAAGAAACACAATTGTCGTTTCGCGAGTTTTATATCCTACTTTCTGTAAAACTGCAGCTGCCAAGTATGGCAAAGGGATCATAAAAATGTTGATCCTCTTTTATGTTACTGTTATCACCACATTCTGTGTCTGAGCACACAAAACGTATTATTAAAGGTGTATATTTAGATATTTATAGTTAATTAAATGCAAATAATAATATTTTTTCTTCGATTTTTCATGCATATCGCCTGAATATTTATTTAAATGCGCGTAAAAATAAATCTATTTTTTCAGGTTTATTCACAAAATATGCGATACGCTCAGGGGAGGTTGGGAGTTTATCAAAGTATCGTTCTTTTTGCATCTTTTTGGCCTCGATTGAAAGAGGATATTTCAGGGTTCCTTTTTTTGATTATAAGATTGTTCTAGTCTGTCCTTATGAAAAATACTTAATACAAGGCTAATTTGACGCGGAATTTATTACAATTTTTAACAACAATTTAAAAAATTTTATATTTTTTACAAGATATCTTGCGACCAGTATCTGCATATTTTAAATCGCCAGTTTTTAGGTCAGAATTATTCATTTAAGAATAGAAAAACGCAAGAAAATATCTGCAATCGATAAAAATATATCTAAAGTGTCTACCGCTTGTCAGGAAAAATGTAATTTACGAGAGGAAATGAAATTCGTTATAAAAATGATGAGCTTTTATTAAGAAAGGATATTTAATCCAAACTAGTTACAGTCAAGTGCAAAATTTTCAATGATTGACGCTTACATTATTGGAATTCTGAACTTGCAATTTAATTTTCGCGAGGAACATGAATAGAGGGAAAAGGGAAAAGCTTGCGAATTTTTACCGCAAATCGTGAATTGCATTTTCTATTTCACAGAAGAATAATTTCGCTTATCAGAAATTTAATTTATTACTCAGAGAAGCTCCGCATTGCATCTATAAATTATCGATTTTTTCATATTGCAATTGTATGGGACCTCAAGTAGGCGAATAAAAAAAAATTAATAACCAAATGAGGACATATTTACATGCTGGATCGATCCTCTCGAAAAAATTAACGAGTCAAATCGAAATTTTGCACGCTTTTTTAGATCCTAAAAGAAAATACGAGTTCGTTAACCAGCCAAACAATTTATCCCAATGGCATTTTTCAATAAAAAAGAAATTAGCAGAGTTATAGAATTTATAAAGTTAAAAAAATCTATCGAAAATCAAAAGTTTCAAGCCAAACAACGCAAGATATGAAAAAAAAGTCAAGAGAAGAAAAACGTTGCTTTTTAGAAACCATACAAGACTCTCATAACTTTTGTTTTAATCGTGAAAAATAAAATAAAAAATGGAAAATTTGTGTAAAAGCGACAAAAGGTACAAAAACAAATTGATAGACAAAATTTGTTCACCCAAGAAATAGATGCAAATTTTTTTACAATTTATTACATTCTTATCATTTATGATTAAGGAATTATTTGAATTATAGCCTTTGAAAAAAAATACAAACTTTCTTTCAACCATTTTTCGATGCGACTTGTAATTTTGTTTTTATTTATGGAAAGTAGTATGACCAAAATCAACAATTTAATTTTTAAGCCAACAAATGACACAAAATAGGGGGGAGAGTTTTTAGAGGATTTTCAGCGTTTAACATATCTGAAAACATTTGCTGGTACCATTTTTTAAGATTACTCCTCTTTTTTCAATTATTTAGCGAAATTGATGGTAAAAAAAATTCCTATACAACGGCTAAAGACGGAAGATACGTGAAAATCTCAAAGAAGGCTAGAAGAATATTTATTTTACGGAAATTCAGAAAAGCGCGAGATCTAACAGACGCGCGCTAAAACGCTCGAGTTTAGCGAGCCGCGCGCGAAGACCACGTTCCCAGTTTGTGCGAGTGGATTAAAATTATTGAGTTAAATTGAGATTACGCAAAAGACTTCCTTAGTAACTTGAGATGTACAAAAGAGTGATACTTCCCATAATTCTACGCAGTAAAAAACACGCTAAACTTAAAGATGCGCAGTAGAGTCAGGGGTGCTTTTAGATGCGCAGTAAAGTTCCATGCAACTTAAGGATACGCAGTAAAGTTCTGTTATAACGGGTGCGATGGTTATTATAATAAATGATAATTCTTAATTAAATGTATATTTAGTTTAGTCAACTATGATTAAGGTGATACATCGTGTACAGCTTATTTGCAACTAGTCCCTGTGCCGTTTTGGCAAGCCCGCCGAGGCCCGCTATGCGTAAACGTTGATGCAGCCGTTTCATCATACATCACAACTCTCCGCTCTTTTTAAATTTAAAACTCCCTGAAAAAGTGGAGAGCGTCGTAATTTACATAAGCATGCCACTCATTTTTTTCGATCCTACGCCAAAGTTTTCTATCATAATATATTCTCCCGGTGAAAACTCTACCTTGCGCTTCCCTGGTCTCGTTATTATTTGGTCACGCTGTTTTCTCGCGACTGTTTCTGTAACGCTTGGTTTAAGCACATCAAACCTAGTTCCAATCTCCTCGTTACACATTAAATACGCAGGACTTCTTTTAGTCGTACAATGTTCGATGCTACGATAGTCAAATAAGAACATATTAATAGCTGTTTCCAGCGTTTTCCCCCTTTAACAATTTTAGAAACTTTATCCTTAAAAGTTTGTACAAAAGTTTCTGCTGCACCGTTTGTAGCCGATTGGTACAGCGGTGTGAAGCTGTGTTTCACCTGGTTATTTTTTTAAAAAATTTGAAATTAAGTGCTTTTAAATTGTGGGCCTCCGTCTGCTAAACAATGCAGAGGAAATCCATGTCGTGAAAATAATACTCGAAAATCTTTGCACAGTCTGTATGCTTTTGTGTAACTTTTAAAGTTTATGATTTCTGTCTATTTACTATGAGCATCTATTACAATAAAATACATCTTTCCATTATATGGACCTGCGAAATCACAATGAATGCGACTGCAGGTTTTGTCTGGCCAAGGCCATGTAGTTAAAGGCGTGAATGGTGGTTTCTTTAGTTCTGTTAAAAAAATGTACAATCTTTTACTAAATTTTCTATGTCACGATCAATATAAGTTTAACAAACATGTAATTATTTTAATATTATATCTTTTGTTGTTAATTCTAATCTTCTGTTATAGATACTTTTCTCATCGCTTAACATATATTTTGTATTATAAGAACAATTTCTTAAAACACGTTTGATTGTTGCAGGCATCACTTCATCTTTTTTACTTTATTACGCTAGATTTTATAATCGAACACGGCCATTCCCTTTTCAAAAAAATTTACACGTGAAAAATTTGACTCTATCATTTCAGTATCATCATCTATCGGTAGTCTCGATAATGCATCGCGGTTCCCGTTAACTGCTTATTTTACATGTTCTATTTTATAACGAAATTTGGATAAATAGTAAGCCCATCTTTGAAACGGATTATCTGCAGTTAATGGAATTTCTTTTTCTTGTACACAGTATTAATTCTAATGCTTTATTATCCGTTCTTAAAATGAATTCATTTCCAAACAGAAACTGATAAAGCCGTTTTACTCCGAACATTATCGCCATGACTTCTTTATCGAGAATTTTTCTATTTATTTCGTTTGTTGGTATCTTTTGTAATACCAACGCGATAGGCTTTTCCGTACCATCTTCGTATTAGTGAGATATAATAGCTGAAAACTCATAGTTCGAGACATCGCATACTAAAAACATTTTTTCATTCTTATCAAAATTTACTAACACTTTTGGTGAAATCAATTAATTTTTACCCACATAAATGCTTTTGAACAATTTTCGTCCCATTGAAATCTACTTTCTAAGAATCTTGAATAAAACTTTATTAACCCTCAATAACATTCTAATAGCTTCACATTTTGTGGTTGAGGTGCGTCAACCATGGCTTTTACTTCCGATTTTAATTTATGCAAACCATCTTCATTTATTACGAATCCTACCAAGTATAATTTTTCTTGCATAAACTTACATTTTTTCATTCAATCGTAATCCACATTCTTGTAATCTATCACAAACATTATATAAATTTTTCAAATGCGCTTTAGTAGTTTTACCTGTTACATAAATATTATCAATATACGCAATCGTGCCATCCAGTGGACCTAGATAGCCCTGCATGGGATACAATTGTTAACAGTTTTGAACATTCTTCATCGACTAGAATTTGCATGTAAGCATGCGTTAAGTCCAATTTAGAAAAGTTATCCCGCCTTGGAGTTTAAAAACAACATCATCGATTGTATGGAGTGGATATTTATCCATAACAATAGACGGATTTAATGTGATTTTAAAATCTCCACAAATTCTAATTTTTCCGTTACTTTTGAATAGCGGAACGATCGGCGTAGCCCATTTGCTTACGTCAACTGGTTTAAATTGACCCAATTTCATTAATCTCTTCTTCTTTATCTATTAATTGTCTGAATACATGCGCTACATTTCTACATTTTAATGCAATTGATCAAGTATTTTTCTTTAAATAAAATTTCGTGCTGCTTTCATTCAAACAACTTGGTGGATCGCCGAATAATATTTTAACTTATTCTTATTAATTGTCACCTATATTTTTAATACTAATTTCGTTTACATCGTTTTTATATTTTTCATTAAACTTTAAAGGCCATAATTTATAAGCTGCTAACCATTGTCTTCCTATCAACAACGATCCAGCACCTGGTAACACAAAACATTCCAATACGTTTGTTCTATTCCGAAATTGTTCAGTTTAATTACATAATTTACACATCGGTTGTACGATACTATTATCGTAAGTTTTTAATTTTCTTTCAGTTTTTACAAGTTTTAAATTTTTTTTAATTTTATTATACGACTGTTCAAAAATTTACTTTTACATTTTCAAACATCGGATTAACTTATAAATCTTTTTCACTTATAACCTGCTTACCTAATAATTCCTTTTTATGTTCATTTAACTTAAGAAAATTACTTTTATTTCCACCAGTTTCGTCCCACGATGACTCTGCTTCGTCAGCTGTTCGGCCTTTGCCTTCTGATTTATCATCGTTCTGCATGAGCTGTACTCGTCGCTGGTCCTTACTTTTAGTTGGTCCTCGCTTTCAGCATATTTACTTTAAATGTCCCTTTATATTGCAATTATTGCACATATAATCCCTAAATCGACACTCTCTACTTGTGTGATTTAGTTTTCCACAACAATAACATGTGATTCTACGGAGAAATTTGTTCCATTATCAGCTCTTGTCGGCTGACGTATATTTTGCGCTGTACGCATTTCCCTACTTTTATTTTCCCAATGAGGCTGCGTAGACCTTAAGGCAAAAACTTCTCTTTGTGTCTCTTTATTTTGCGTTATTTATCTCGTACCTAATGCATTTATTTCAGTTGATTCTTGTGATGTTGCTTCTTTTAGGGCATTTTCGAAAGTTAATTTTTCTTTTTGAAACAGGGCTACTTTTGTGTGGTGATTTTTGAACCCAACCACAAACTGATCCCTTAGATTCCTTTTAAAGCTTTCCAAAAACATTACCTCACTTTATTTCATTTTTGTAACGGAACTTGATGCAAATTTTCTGATCCATTTTTTCTAAAAGTGAAAAATCGCTGAGCACACTAAAACATGTATAACTTCACTGACAGCTAATGGCAGGGTAAACATGCAATATGGCTACCAATGCAATACAATATGCAGACAAGTGCACCAAAATAACAACAAAAAATTTGTTAAACGGACGAATACAGCCCAAAAAATTTGAAAAGGGTGGATGCGCATTTGAGCTACGTGGCACGTATTTGCGCGCAGTAAAGTTACGCGGCACGTACTCTTGCGCAGTAAGTTTTAAAGCCAAATTTTCTTGCGCAGTAAAGTTAGACAGTACTTATGAATGCCTAGTACGGTTAAATGACATGACTGTTCTGTAGAGTTAAATAGATCAAATGAATCCGCAAATGCGTTAAACGGCACGTATGACTGCGCAGTAAAATTTTACGATCACATGCCTTCGCAGTAGTATTCTGCATTCAAAAATTCAAAAGAGCTACTTAAGTTTGGAAAGTTTCATTGAATTAGTAAATTCTTATGAAAGTCAGTAAGAGTAGATTTTTTGAGGCAAATCATGAGTCACAGGATACCAATTTTGTTTCAAAATTGGTAGATTTTTTATTAAAGCCGAATACGAGATCATTTATTGAGTCACAGAAAACAGCAGGTTCACTAAAAATTTAAAAAATTGTTTTCAGTTAATAGATTTTCATGAATTCCATAGCAAAGAAGTTTTTCTAACCTCAAAATACGAACGTTTACATCAAATTTGTATTATGAAACTTGAAAAACCCCTCGTACTAACTTTCGTAAAAATATACCTTAATAATACATTGTTTTAAATAATATCGCCTTTTGAAATTTTTTAGTTTTGTCTCTGATTTTCTCTTCTAAGACTTGGACATTTTTTTGGTATAGACTTTTATGAAAATTCACCAATTAAGTAACCAAATTTTAAGTTGTTTAAACTTTTTGAATTTTGACCTCAACTTCGTATTCTATTACTTATAAACTCCTCTCTTACTAAGGTTAGTTTTTTCAGTTTTTCCATTTTTACCACAAATTCGATTTCTCTGACTCGGAAACTTGTTTATTAGAGACTCCTATAAAAATCCGCAAATTTATTGAATTTTCTAAAAATTTACATCGTTGTTTTAAATTTTCTAATTTCAATCTCAAAATCATTTTCCGAAATTTAAAAAATTTGTTAGTATCGACTTTAATTTACTTTAGAATTTTGAACATCACATTCGTACCAGAACGAAATTCTGGCCTTTTTATTTTCTTATTTGGTCACGAAACAATTTGTAAATTTCAAAAATAGAATTTAAAGCACTTTTTAGGCTCGGCCTGAGGTTAAAAGACTCCTTAAAAGTTGGAGTCTAAACCAGGACCTTTAAATTCAATAAGAGTTCAGGTACCCCAACCATTTACAAATTTAGGTTTCGCTTTCTGTTGATTCTGTTGAATATTCGAATTTTCACCTTGAAAACTCAAATCTTTCATTAAAAAAATTTATCTTTTTTGATAAAAAATTAATTTTTTTGTTTTGTTCGAAAATTCAAATGTTACGTCAAAAATGGAATATATTTCAACTTGAAATATTAAGCGCTTCTTTTTTAATTTAATATCGTACCTATCTATTAACTTTATTTAAAAGAATTTATTTCCCTATTATAATAAATAATCACCCTTTTTCCAAGTTTTTAACGTTTATCATGAGAAATCAGAGAAAAAATGTTGCGTTAAAGGTTGGGGGGGTAGCGTATTTGTGACGTAACCCTGGGAAATTCAAACTTTGTTTAATGATCTGTGACGAAGAAGGGGAGGGGTGGAAAAAGTTATCTAAATAGCGTGACATAGTTTTTGAACGGCCTTTAGTAATAAGTATCAATATTTAAAAGGTTAGTATTTTCAATGTACTACTCCCCCCACCCTGGGACTTAATTGATTTCCAATTTGATGCATTAAGCTCAGATTGACCTACAATTATTTTCCGAAGTACCTCTTAAATATTTAAAATGAATTGCTGTTTTGAAAGCTGTCTGACTTTGAACAACCTTCGCTACTGGCACGCATGCGAGTCAGGGCTTACGTCTGACCTTATACGAACATTACTACTAGAGGAGTTTTCCTTTCTCTTGAGTCAGTAGTAAGGAGATGATTCCAAATCTAAGGTTTATTCAGATCCCTTTGAGGGACTTGTGAGTAGTCAGTTATGATAATTTAATTGGAAATGCAAATTTCAAAGCAATTTTCAACATTCTGCTTACGATTGTGAAAAGATTTAACGATGCTACTTCTGAAATTCAGTTTTGGATAATAAAAATAAAGTCAAACAACTTAGCAGCTTTAAGAAATTTTCTTTACAAAAAAGATCCAGGAAACTAATTATCTTGCCCTAAGCAGAAATAGGCTTATAAATATTTGTTTTATTTTCGAAAAAAAAATTTTCTTTACGTAACGCTTATTTGAATGTTTGATTTCTTGTCAGTTTCTAGTAGATTTTATCGCTTTGAATCGAAATCTGATTAGTACATTTTATTAGAAACAAATTTGATACGTTTTTAAAATAATAAATAAAAAATAAATGTTTCAAAAACTGGTTATATTTATGACTTCGCAGACTTATCAAATGCATTTTTAGTAGAAAATCCTTAAATGTATGAAAAAAGTTTTGTATGAAATTATTTTAGATAAACTAATACATCCATTAAATATAATTTCACCGACAAAGTGGAAAAAAGTAAAGAAATATGGCACTTCGCATTCAGTTGAAACTGCAAATTTTCTCATTAAAGTGGAGCTAAGGAGTTAAATACTAAATAAAATATAAAAACTTTAAAAATGTCGGAATATGTTTTTTGCAATAAAATTTCTCTTGACATACATAATAAGTAATGCAGTCATAAAATATTTATTTATAAATCAAATAACAAAGCTATTACTTACTTTTATAATTCACTAATAATAATTGTACATTGTTTTAAATATAAAAACAATTAGTTTCGAAATTATTTCTGAATAATTGACTTGGAGTATAAACAGATTTTGAATATTAATCATGGTAAGAAAAATACGAAATTACACTTTTAATGTGAAATTTTATTTTAACATGATACGTTCAAAGATTTATGTCACCAAAAAATCTGAATATTTCCGTTTTTTAAAATATTATTCAATGCTTTTTAAAACTCCTAGGTATTTGCAGTATTCAGAAATGTGTCTAACAATGCTGCAATCAACGCTAGTACCTTGGTTGTGAAAAATATTGGCTTTTTTGCGGTGATGGTCACCGTGTTCTAATTAAAAAAAACTCAATTTTCGCAGAGCCTTTAAACCTCGTCAAACATGCATAACTAACCTATTCAAGTTATGTTTGCATACCTCATATGAATATTTCACGAAAAAAATTGTATTTACACTACCGACCAGATTTCTGCGTTCAATTTCAAATGGTTAAATGATTTTTCAAATCTTGAAAGAAATGGTCTCAAAAATTTTGAAAATGATTCAACATCTTAAATATTTATCTATAATATCTGGTTAACGGACTTGTACTTGCACTTTGTACTTGTTTTCAATTCCTGGGTTTTTCTCGATTTCACGGTCCGGTTTCCCCGTTTTAATTTTATTTTAAAATAATTTATTTAGAGAATCTTGAATTCATAAAAAAAATTTTTTAATAAAAGGTTTTGAATTAGAATTGCGCCAATTTCAACTTCTGCTGAAAGAAATTGTCCAGATTATAAATGTTTAGGTTAAAGGTTTTTTTAAAGATTTTTAAAATTTAAAACTGCAATATAATACGCTTTTATTCAGAAACGATACAAGTTTAATTCCTTATTATTCAATTCTGAATATTGTCTTTTTTAAAAATATTTTTGATTGAAACGCATTTTATTCAAAATTATTTTATAAATTTTCCTTAAATTTCAAAAGCTGTCAATTCGAAGTCATCAGAAACAAATGTTAGTTTAGCCGGAGTTCTCCGTATGTAAGAGCTGTGTCATTAACAATAAACAACTTTTATCAATATTTTTAAATTTTCTTAAATACTACATGTGGATCCCCCCCATATCCCGAACTGTTACGAATGGTCCCGAACCAAAATATCCATAAAAATTAGAGCTTCGGTGCCTTCAATTAGGCACACGCGTTTTCATTGAATCCTTTATTTAGTGTATTATGAATGTTTCAGGCAATTTTTATGTAAATTCGAATAGGTGGGTTTTTTGGGTCGCTGATTACGAATATGCCATCAGATTTTCAAAATTCAAGATGGCGGATCTAATATGGCTGCCAAAAATTTCGGAAATGTTTCAATTTTCATAAAAAATTTTATGGAGGGGTATTTTGGACTGCTGATTGCGAATCTGTTGTCAGATTTTCAAAATTCAAGATGGTGGATACCATATAGCTGCAACAAATTTCAAAAAATTGTTCAATTTTCATGAAGATATTCAATTTAAAAAAAAAAAACGAGATTCCTAAGCAGCTTAAACATTTATTTTAACGCCTAGCAATAAAAAGGATAAAATAAGTAAATTATATGAAACTGTAACAATAGGATCAAAACAAAAATGTTCAAATTTAAAAAAATGTGGTTCAAGGACGCTAGAAGGCTAGAGTGCATGGCCACTTTTAATGCACAAATAAAAAAATGTACGGGCGATTTCGTTCCTAAAAATATATATTAAAAAATTTTTTCATTCAACAATTCGTCTTTTCTGTTAAATAAACAAATATATCTTTTCAAATATGCATTTTTTTCTAACTACAGAAATAGAAAGATCAGACAATTTTACGTCGGAAATAGGTATTGTCGATTTGTTTTATGACCGATTTCATAGTTAATAGAGCCGTTGAAAAAATCTTTGAAATGTGTCCAGTCAGGACTTAATGGGTTAATTTAAAGTTAGAAAGCCGCGGTTCTTTCCGATTTTTTCAACTTCATCATCAACATCTCAGTTAGAGCAGACCAATAGTAAATTAAATTCTAAATAAATAAATGTTTAAGAAATTTATTATTATTTATCACAATGTGCTCTCCGAATAATGCTTAAAGTGGCAGTGTTTTCTTTAAATTTCCAATTTTAATCCACTCTTCCATTAGCATAAAGTAATATTTATTTATTCTAGGCTGTTGTGTTTTTTGAAAAATAATATTATTTTTTACCTAACTCTGAGTATAAAGTAGACTATACTTTGGAAATGTCAGAAAAAATTGGAACTATCTAGCATTGCCCTAGAAAATTATAGTTATGAACAATAATAATTTGTTTAAATGATTAGGTTTGTAATTTTGCATCCATTATTGCCTCACACTAATTGGGGAAAGTGGCTGACACTTTGTATATTTAAGATAAAAATAGAATTTTCCAACAATATTCAATGTCATTATTATTGACGACAATACTACATTGTTTAAACAATTACTCGTTTTCGAGAAAATGAAAACTAAAGGACACCAAATCACAAATGCATTTTTAATTATTTCTCGAAAACTAAGAGAGATCCTATTTTTACATTAAAAGGGCTTTTAGTTGACATTTTAAACTATATTTTAAGAAAGTTTTAAAGGTAAACAAAAGTAGATTTTTTCAAAAGAAAATGTGAGCACTTGTTTGTAAAAAAATCAAAAAAATTAACAGAATTTTCGTTCAGCATACTTGTTTTGAACTGCATCTTATTATGAACAATAAAAAAATATATCTTCATATCTGTTGCCTAATTTTCTGCCATGCATCGTATAATATATCGCGGTAAATCAAAGTTATCAGTATTTGCCATTATTAAAATTGATTATTTACTGACATATTCGTGCGACAATTTTACTTGACCTTGACCTAATTGTGTTTCTGCTGTAATACGTGTCACAAAAAAGTTATTAGTTAAACAAAAGTCCGCATAACTTTGAATCAAGCTGTACAGAACTACCCATAAATCTTTTAGATTGAAATTGCTTGCGACGCTAAACGAAAGCCTGGCTGCGCTTTGAGAAAAATACTCCCTATATAATGTAACGCCGATGTAATCGTTAGACGAGCAAAACTCAGTTAAATAATTATGTAGGTCACGCAAAGTACCCTCTAACCATTCAATTTCATTAGTTTCAGCTGGAGCTTCTCGCACACATACGGAACATCTTCATCTTCATCGTCATAATCACTTTCTGCTTCTTCTTCCTGTTTAGAATTTCAGGAAGTAGTCATAGAATTTACAAGAAGTTCAATATCAAAATTAATAATCATTCCTTCCAGATAAAAAAAGATTTTTTCTTTAAAAATAGTAAAAACAGAAAATGGACAAAGAAACTAATGAAACCTATTCGCAGCCTACGTATAAGTTATGATATCCACAATGACATTTAGAGTAGCTGAAATATCCGGGTCAGGTTTCTCAGCTATAGTATCCACAATGTGTTTTTCCTCTTATTTTTCTAGTTCCATGGCTTTGTTATGTTTTACTGCTAGATCTCATCTTTCTTCTTTCTCTTGTTTCTCTTTTTTGCTTTTTCTCATCTTTGCTGTGTTTTTCTACAGATGCCTCTTTTACTGACGAATCTTCTTCTGCAGGGTAGCCATCTGATGATGATGATTTAGATGATGTGTTCTCAGATAAAATAGCTTTAACTTCTATTTCTTCTTTTTTTCAACTGACTGATTATTCTTTACAATAGGTTTAATTACTGCAACAGATTAAACTTTTTTTCTTCGATAACAGCTTGTATTTCGTTTTCTTCTTCAGTATCAGTATTGCCACTATAAAAGTCTTATATAGGTGGGATAAAAGCACTTTGCTCTTTCGATGAAATAATTTGTACCTCACATACACTATCATTGTCACAAACACTTTCTAGCGGAAGCAAAGTAAAATGTGTGGACGGTGGCAATATATCGAACACAGTTCGAGGTAAAATGCGATTACACTTTTTAAAACATGGTATTTCCATCCTCATTTTTAAAGGTTGGTTCAAGGATCAGCTGATCCTCCTGAATAGAAAACTAAAAATTAGTGCTCTTTTTGTAATCTGACTGCCTCTTGCGGATTTTATTACAGTCGGACGCCATTGTTGTTATTTTTCTTGTCTGTGTAAGGTTTTTTGTTCTCGTCCTCAATACAAGCTTTTGGATTTCTCTGCCAGTTAAAAATATAAATAACTTTCTCTGATGATTTTTACAGGTTGACCTTCCCTGACTTCTTGCCAATATCACATTTAAAACATAAACGTTTAAAGCGCGTATAACCAGCATCATCAACGATAATAGTTATTACATAAAAATTTCGAAAGACCGGCACCAGCAAAAATATGATTCCAAAAATTTCTTTACAAGGGCTTTTAACGTTTCTAATGTTCAGAAGCCAGTTTTTTCATTTATTCTGAATGAAGTTATGTGTAAAGGAAATAATAAACAACAGACTTTTGAAAATATTGGATGGCTGCTATTGTACCCAACCACTTAAATATACAAAACAGCAATTAACATATCAAGTATTTTTTAGAATATAAAGGAAAAACTTAGTTTACTTCAATTTTAGTATTATTGGCCAACGATTCGTGTATAACACTTTCCCTGAGAAGAAAATTGTAAATTATTCATCATTTTATTCTTTTTGAGGTTCCAAAGGACTATACATTATTTAGGTTTCAATATATACTGCTACATTATTAAATTTTAGAAACCGAGCCTTGTTAAAAATCTTTCTTTTTTTATTATAAATACTTTTGTATTGCATGGGGAAGGTCCTAGAATATAAGCAATGTTTACAGAAAATGTTTAGGTGTACAAAATGCTCTTATATTTGTCTGAGTTTAAAAAGTCGTACTTTTTATGAGTTCTAACATCGCCTAATATTTTTATAATTGGACACAAAATGCGCTTTTTCTCCTTTTCATTAGCAACGATTTTTATTCAAAAGCCATTTCTCTAAACCTAATATGTATATTCTTCAAAAATAAAAAACCGCGGAAGTCGCCAGTTTCACGTGAATTTGCTGCTCCCTGCCCTTAAAGAATTTTTTTAAAACTGAAAATATTAGGAGAGTACTTTATTACACAGAGAAAAAAACTTTCAACACAAGGCCGCAAAAAATATAAATTGTTTTTTTGTTAACAGCGGCAAATTGCACCTGTTGCCACCTACCATGACCGCGAGACAGGCACGACCCATGGCCAGTGTTAGTGTTTGAATGATTACATGACATCTGGTAGAACGTTTACGGGTAGGATCCGAAAGTTCGCCCACAAACTGGGATCTAACATCACATACAGATCTTGCCAAAACTGCTGACAATCACGCATAACATTTTTTTACAAAATACGGGTGTTATCTGACGCAAAGAGGAGAAAACACAAGAGCGAGAGATAGGTTAGGGAGAATCAACAGTTTTCTTCTGACCATCACGCCTCGTCAGTGAACTCCCTGTTTCTGTCAGAAATCCGCCAAACCCCATTCAGGTCGAAACTTCTCAGAGAAAGGTTTAAGAGTTACAACTGAAATTAAAAGAAAGCCCAGAAAATATTATCCGCTTTAAAGAGCTTTGCAAAAACCTCATAGCATCTGAGAAGACATTTGCATGAACGACTGAAGAAGAGGTGAAGAAAGCATTTAGAAGTACGAACAAATTCTCCGCTACAGAACCAGATGGTATCAAGAACTTCTGGTGTAAGAAGATTACATCCGTACACCAACATCTGGACCGCATCTTTCTCTAATATTCAGAGACGGAGACGCCCAATCCTTTGAGGCTGTTATTGTCCAAGGAACTACAGGCCAATCATTTGTCTCAAAACGATGTGTAAGATATTGCCAGCTATATCCTGAACAAGATCGTTCTGAAAATTAAACATGTATGGAGAAAGATGTAAAAACAACGTAGACGCAGCAGTCTATCAGCGCTGTCTGTGGATGGCCTGGATTGACTAATGGAAAGCATTCGGTTCAATCTCTCATAGACGTGCGTGCAGCTTGTCAAAGAAAGGGACCCCGCTGGCAATGGGTTTAGTGGTAGCCCTAACTAAGGTTATAACAAATTTCAGAGAGCTCTTGAATCAGTTTATTATTTGAAAAAATTGTGCCTTCCTTCAACAACGCTTCGCTCTACACCGAAGAAAAGAAATTTGTGAACACCATCCTTTAAAAAAAACCTGCGCGGTTGATTTCATTCTCTCGGTGAACAGAGTATAGAGACTTCTGACAGTATCTTCGCACCAGGCAACTATCCTGGGTATACCAAGATTCATCTGAAGCAATGACAAATTACTGGCATTCCAGGGGGCACTTACCTTTTAAATGTCATTATTATTAGAAATAATTGAAAAAGGCTCTTCAACCGAAGAAGATAGAAGCATCCCCTATGATAGATTTTCTCTTCCAATCTGCCGTTGTTAAAAAAGACATCTGCGATTAAATTTATTGCTGTCCCGGTTTTAGTCTACGAGTTTAGGTTGATCGTAAGATTCTGCATATCCAGAAGAGCTTACATATCAATTCGTCCTTTCCGTAATTCAGTATCCCACGCCACCTAGAGGAGAGCGGATTTCTAAACCTCCAATACCTTCATAACCGAATCATCCTAGTCACTGCTCACATCGTCGCAAATGCAAGACGATCCTCTCCTAAAAATTCTCAGGAAACACAAAATAATTCGCAAAGGAGCGTTCCTTTACAAACCAGTAGAGTAGGGGTTCGAGATCCTTGATATGAACCCTAACACCAGAAGTGAGGCAAATACATTACTTCATCTAGGTGCTTGGTTTCGAAAAGCCCAAGTAAAGGAAGCAGGCGTCGAAAACTTCCACCAACTGCTCCTTAACAATAAAATGCACAAAAATTTTAGAGAAATGTATAAGATCAGTCCAGGTCGAAGGACCTATTGTTTGCTTTAAAGAGGGTTTTATTTTTGCGTACTACGCGGTGCTATTTTCACCTTATTATACAGTTATCAATCAGAAGATGGCGTGATTCTAAAGGTCATTACCATGTTATTTCGAAAAATTCTACGGTCATAAGATCTGATAACTTCATAATAACATCGTGGTATAAATCACAAAGGGGAGGGCAAGAAGAAGTTGTCGCCTGTCTCTCCATAGTGCTAACCATACTAAACCGTTATGTTATTGTTTTACATCGGAAATCGGTACTTTTAGTAACAATAAAAATAAAGTGAAAATAATTTTCTATGGTAATTCAAGAACCAGTACACATTACATATAAAGATTTTATATTTTCAGGGTGGCGAGGATGCGGACGCTTTTAAATTCCCAGTCATTTTCGGGTTTTCACGATCAAGTTTTTTTCTCGGTCTACTAATTGTAAGAGTAACATATTCATATTTTCCGGAAATACAAAACATTTATTTTAATTAATGACGTTCATTCTAAACATTCTTTAACAATAAACGAGCAAAACGTTAAAAATTTAATTAATTTGCTTTACAATGTTTGAATTTTTCGCTACCAAATATTAGTTTTTTACAATAAATGGAATAGCTAAACTTTCAGCTAAAAAAATTAATTTTTAGCATAAAAAACAGATTTTTAAAAAATACTTTAACTGTCAACCAAAGCGTTGAATTTACCAATGAAATTATAAACCTCTTTAGCTGAAAAAGGTAAATTTTAAACCAAAAAGTTAAATTTTCAATTAAAATTATAAATATTTAACTGGAACACTTGGATATCAATCGAGAAAATGAATTTCTAAACTAAAAATGAAATTCTAAAATTTGTATAAAAAAAAAATTTTAACCAAACATAAAACAATGAATCTTCGAATTAAATAGATGAATTATCAACCAAAATAGAAACAATTATACTTTAAGTTCACAAAATTAATTTCTAACCAAACAGATAAGTTTTTAACTAAAACTATGAAATATTCAATTGAAATAAGTTAAGTTTTTAGTTTCAAAAACTGCTTATCACACAACAAAAATTAGTTTAAAAAAAATTTTCAAACAAAGTGATACAATAATGAAAACAATAACTATTTTATAAACCTCCGTGTACCAACTCTTTATAAATGACAAGTAAACAAATAAACCGTGTTAAATCAATTTTTTTTTAAACTGAGAAAAGACTTATTTCTGTACGTTTGAAATATCATCAGTTCGATTATTCAAAATTAAGTCAGCCAAAAAAATCTCAGAGAAAAAATTTCAAAACTTTGTTCTAATAACTGAAAATAATAAACATTCAATAATAAATTATTAATTAGAGTAAACTGAGATAATATGAAAAGTTTGCGACTGTAGATAACGCAGAAATCATTTTTCTAAATTGAACAAAATTATTAAAATAATTTTCACATTTCCTGTTTTTTTTTCGGTCAATAAAGTTCCCGGTCATTTCCTGATCATTTCCCGATCTTTCTGGATTTTCTAAGACGTCCCTCTTTTTAATTGGATTTTCCTAACTGAAAGTATAACTTTTACCAGCAGTGAACCTTGAAGTGCGAAACTTGAATTTTCACAACAATTTTGAAATTCTTTATCACAGCCGGTAAATTTTACCAAAATATCTGCTATAGCAGAATTCAGATCTCTCCATAAGATGAAAAAGCTTTTATCACGAGAATCACATTCACACAATATGATAATTTCTTTTCCTCGATTCCTTTATATCCTGCTGCTCTTTGGAATCGTAAAGGCTAGAAAATCTGATTGCTTCATAAAAATTTATTGGTCTACAAATACTTTTAGAAGCAGATAGGAACTCTTGTGTGAATGTAAAAAGAATAAATGGAAAGCGAGAAAAAACCGCCTCGTGCGCATTTTCAATGTGTAATGGTTTCAGCACCGTAAATTTTATTGAATTACTGTTTGAGCCGACTCGCCAAGAATGTATTTCCTCTATTTTATTAACATTTTTAGAAAATGTAAAGAGGTTGCTTCTAAAATGATAAAATTTGTGAGAAGGATGAAAAAATTCATCTTGAATAGAAGTGGTGATTTAAAAGTCACTAAATTATTTCTAATTAAACCTTTTTTAGCTGGATTTACTTACGAGCTTCCGGAATTGAACTGCCGGATCTGCAGCCTTCGGTGGGCCATTTGAGTTGGGGTCCAACTCGGAAAAATATTGTCCCGCAAGACCAGTGTGAACCATTTTGATTTCCGATTTTTAACAGCTTCAACTTTAATTTCCTCCTCAATCTGAAATTACCTCAGGTTTTCGATTGCAGAAAAAAATATTCATGTCGATGTATGAAGTTTGTGGATAAAATTATTAAAGATTTTTACACAAATAGAAATAGTATCTATTCCTTAGAAATTTTTGGTAAAAGTTCTTCACGGCTAGTTTAAATTAAATTCAACCCAAAAGTTCTCACTTCTCACGCATCCAGTTTCTTTTTTGTGCTTATTTCGGAGATGCTGCCTTGTAATTTTAAACAACCGAAAAAAATTCGTACATTGCGTTATTAAGAAAAAAAATTCCCTTTCCTGATATCTATAAAATTATACCATCACTAGATGTTTACCTTGGGTATTGTGAAGAATTTACTTAAAAAAATAAAATAGAAGAAATCGACAAATATAATATTACTTTCAATAAACTGCAGCATTTTATTTTTGAAACATTTGATTATTCTATTTGAAAAGAAAAAAGTGGGTTATCGATTTCCTTTTTTACATATTGCAGTGTTAAGGGTATTAAATAATGCAGTTAAAAGGTTTTACAATTTTTATCTCTACTATTATTAATCGCTCTGGAAGAATACTTCTATACACATGTACAACAATTTTTTATTTTTTATTTAAAAAACAGTGTTTAGTTTAATTACGCTAGGAACATGGCGACATGCAAAACAAAATAATTTTAAAAATATTGAATGTGTCAGTTGTTTCTTTCTTCAGAATTATCAAATTCAGATATTTTAATCCATAAAGGTTTCTTTAGAATATTTGTAGAAAAAATATTGCATTTATAAAAACTAACATTTTGTAAAAATGGTAAATTTTTTAAACAAATTTAAGGAGGGGATGCACGAATCAGACATAGCTTTCTTTAACGAAATCTGGAAAAAGGTCTGCGTTATTAAATGGCTCAATAGTAGATTTTTTCATTTAATTTGTCGAAACAACTAAACATTTTTCACGAAAAAACTAATTTTGGAAATTGTTAATTAGAAGTAATATTCCATGGAAATTTTACGGAACCATTTTTCATAAAAATTTAAGAAATAATGATACGATTAAATCAGATTTAAAATCCCATTTAACGTCAAATAATGAAGTTAATGTGCAAAATTCCTGTAAATAAAACCGAGAATCCAACGACCAAATTATGCCAATCGCCATAAAATGTTTCTATTGCAATTTACAAAAAAAAACTGAAAAAAAGGACAAATTTTTATTTTGGAGAAAAATAAAAAAGGGTAAAGAAAAATAGGAAGGCAATAAACTAAATCGCCTACCTTCTTTTTTTATTTCTTTCATATTTTTTTTATTATTAGAAAATCACAATAAAATAACATTTATAAAAAATAATCGCCAAAGTTTCGGCAATCATACAGCACTCTTATTAAGGCAAACACTTTTTTTTAAATCAAATTTTCAAATTCATTTTCATTTAAAATTTTTAAATTCAAATATTCTCCTTGCTGTTTCTGGATGCTCAGATTAAAACAAAAAATTTCTTGATAAGGGTATGAGTGCCGAAACATTGGTGATTATTTTTTACACATTTTTTTTATTGGGATTTGATAATAATGAAAAAAAAATTTTAACGAAGGAAATAAAAAGGGAAGGAAGGGAATTTGGTTGGTTGTCTTCACATCTTTCATTCCTATTTTTCATTTTTGTAAAAAAAATAATTCCCTTTTCTTTTTAAAAACAATGTTCATGTTTTCTTATGAATTGCAATAAGAAACATCTTATGGTGTTTGCCCAAACTTGGTAGCTGGATTCTTGGTTTTATTTTCAGGAATTCTGCATATTGACCATTTTTCATATTTACGTAAGAATATGAGTAGGCATTCCTAGAAACATCTTATTTTAGTTTGAAAAGTTTTGAACAATTGCAAACAGTATGTTCAAAATAGGATTTTTACATTCTCGAGAATATTAAATTTTTTGCGACCGAAAAACTTTAATCATCTTTTTTTAATTATCAAAGAACACATTTGCTACATCGTGGTTAATTTTTGGATGGTGTCTCAAAAACTACACAGTATAAAAAAAAGGAAATCAATTATCCACTTTTTCATTTTTGAAATGAAGGCTTATAGTTAATTCATATTTTTTTTAACTTTACCATGCATAAGATCTTGTGAGTGTATAATTTAATAGATATCAAGAAAGATACCAATTTTAAACTATAAGCCACTAGTTAAACCTTGCGTCATGTTCGTAAAAAATTAGATTTATAATCGATATGAACGAAGAACGGTTTTTTTCCTGGACTTAAAATAACCGATGAGATCTCCGAAATACAAAAAAACTGAAGGTGCTTGCACTTTTGGGTTGAACCTAATCGAGGCCAGCGTTGTTTTGCAATCTTAACTGAAATTTGTAAGCCAACTCAACGAGAATAAATATCAAGAATTTGATGTAAAATTCTATAAAATATAATGAAAGCTAATTTTAAGGGCGAGAGATAAAGAATAAACAAAGTTTGTGTTAACTGATATGCAAGAAGACTTTTCATCGCGAAACGTAAAAATTTGATGTTAGTAAGTTACGACATATGATTCATGCTTCTTGAAGCAATTATCTTGTGAGAGGAAAAATACCAATTTCTACAAGATAAATTTCTACTTGGAAAGTAGAAATTTCAGTTACTTTACGTACTTATTTAAGCAGAAAATTAATTAATTTATATTTCTTGTATAGCTCTCCTTGAGTCCAGTTAATAAGGAGAGAAAAGGTTCTACAAAGAAGTAAAGGAAAGAATGTTGGACTCTGTTGTTATCAGTGTAGTTTTTATTAAGTAAATGAAACGAATTGAATTACCCTCAATTTAAAATGAAAAAAAAGATCAAATGCTATTAAGTATCGCATTATTTTGTCTTTGATCTTTTTAGCTCATCTCAAAACCTTTGTTTACAATAATGGCAACATGCATATTGCATGAAGGCCATATCACGCCGAAGGCACATAATCATCAATGTCAGAAGCATGTACGGTCGACTAAACGTTATAATTAAAATAACTAAAATTGACTACACTTTCTCATAACTGGAAATTTTCTTTATTTAAATAAACGATTTTTAAGGGGAAAATAAATAAATAATTGGGAAATTAACAATAGAACGACCGAGTTTGACCACTCCACCGAAAGAAGCGTGTGGGTCCAAATGACTCATATGTCGTTATAATGATTACAACGATGTGCGATTGCTTTGTACTGGTGTGAAAGGTGATTTTCAACTTTTAATATATTTGTTTAAATAACTGAGCGTAAACAGAGTAACGATTCGGCGACCCATTTTAAATGCTTCAACAAAGCACAGCAACAAATTGCAAAATAAATGAATTTTTGAATAAAATTATGAACCTTCAATTGGAATAGTGGAATTTTGAACCAAAAAGATGAATTTTTAAACAAACATATGAAGTTTCTATCGGAAAAAACCATTTTTAAACAAAATACATGAATTATAACAAAATAGTTATGTTTTAAATCAAAGGGAACAAGTTTTTAACTAAATAGTTGAATTTTTACCTAAAAAAATCATTTCTTAACAGAAATAGTAATAGTTGAGTTTTTAGAAAAACCAAGAAATTTTTATCTAAGCTGATAAATTTTTAATAAAAATAATGAATCCTTAACTGACATAGTCAAATTTTAAACATAAAAAAAAAGAATTTTAAACGAAAAGAATGAATCTTCAGCTGAAATAGTTGAACTTTCAACAACATAAAATAATTCTTAGTAAAACAGGTAGATTGTCAACCAAAAAAGACGAATTTTTAAATAAAAAAATAATTTAAATGAAATTAATAGATTAATAGAAAAATTAATAAAAAAAATTAATTTTTATCTTAACTAATGATTTTTCATCTAAAACGATGAATCCACGACTGGAATAGTGTAATTAAAAAAAAGCAGTGAACCTTAACTGACATAGTTGAATTTGAAACCGAAAAAATAATTTTTCAACGAAAAGAAAGAATCTTCAGCTGAAATAGTTGAACTTTCAACAAAATAAAATAATTCTTAGTAAAACAGATCAATTGGCAACCAAGAAAGACGAATTTTTAACTAAAAAAAATAATTTTTTAAGCATAAATTAAACAATTAAATTAAAATAAAAGCAGACAAATTTTCAACCAAATAGTTGAATTTTGAACTCAATTTTTAACGTAATATGATTTGGAAAAAATTAATTTTTTTCTTAACTGATGATTTTTCATCTAAAATGATAAATCCTCGACTGGAATACTGGAATTTAAAAAAAACAGTAAGCCAAAAAGAAATACTAATTTTTAAATAAAAAATATCATTTTTCAACCAAAAACTGAATAATTAAATTTTCAATCAAAAAATAAATGTTCAAACAATGAGATGAATTTTCAGATAAAATTATGAAACACTCATATGGAATAGTATTTCCATGTTCACTTAAAAAAAAAATTATTTTCAACCAAAAAAGAAACAACTTTTCAATAAAATAGTTTTCCTTTCGATAAAAAAAATCCTTTTTATCCAAAGAAAAAACTTCCATTACATTAATTTTGCCAAAAATAATTTGATTTTTGAATAAACATATCATTTTTTAATCAAGTATTTAAATTTTCCCCCGAAAAAGGTAAAGTTTTAACCAAAAATAAAATAGTTCAATTTTTCGTTAAAAATGTAATTCTTAACCAAAACAATTATATTATTAGAAAAATAATTAAATTTTCTACTGGAATAGTTGAATTTTTAGTTGAGAAATTTATTTTCAACAAAGTAATTATATTTTTAAAAAGAGATGAATTTTTAACTAAAATTATGATTATTTAAACAAAAAAATTAGTTTGTAACAAAAGAATTTAGCTTTTATATTTCAAAACACCAAAGAAGGAACTTTTATATTGTGACGGATTTTGACTTAAAGCAGAGATTTTTTGAACAGTTTTTTCTCAATTTTTTTTAATGCTTTTAAAAAATTTCCGTTCCATGTCTAAAAATCACTATTCCAGGTGAAATAATATTTCTTTACCATAAATCCCAGTCCTAAAATAAAAACGATATTTATGTGCAATTATATAAATTGAAACTGTAAATAAAATAGGAGTTACTTTTCTAAATTACCAAAAATTATTAAAATAATAAAAACTTGAATTCTGGTGCAATCAGAAGTAAATTTCCGGTCAATTGCTGGATTTTTCGCGGTAATTTCCCGGTATTTTTCAATTTTTCAGCCAAGACACCACCCTGGTAAACTAAAGAATTGGACAACAAAATTTGAAAAATTCAAACTAAGTCCTTATTTAATATTGGGAGCGTGCATTCGTTTTGAGGGATTTTTTTTGCAAAATTGCGGGTTTATTTAAAGATGTAGTTACCAGTTGATCATTTAAAATACTTTCCATTGCTTGCCTCTACTTTTTGCAATCCTTCTGGCAGGATACGGATACCACATGGGAAAAATGACTGGTCTTTGGAAGCTATCCACGAATCGACCCATTTTTTGTCGTCATCATATGAAGTAAATCGCTGCTCAGACAGACCATGAGTCATGGATCAGGAGAGGTGGTAATCAGATGGCGCGATGTCTGGAGAATACGACGAGTGGGACATCCAATTTCAGCGTTTCCAAGTATGTTTTGACAGGTTTTGCAAAGTGGGGTCGAGCGTTGTTATGCAGACGAATAACTTTATTTCTCGGCTCAATCGCATTAGTTTTTTTTGATAAGGGTCGCCAGTGATCCCACCCTCCTGATCTCACCAAATACAGAGCATGAGCTTGGATCCATGGTTATTCGAATTGGCTTTGTTGGTACGTAAGCCAATATCTTTGATGCTAAAAAAATTTTTACTTTTTTTACACATCGGAAAAAAGGCACTGATGAAAACTAAGGCAGCATGGTGGGGTTTCGAAAAGCATACAGTAATTATATGTTTCGATGCGAAATAGTACACGTAACGCCATCTCTTAGAAATTCCTCAAAAATAATGCACGCTCCCAATAATTCTCAGACTTTCCGGCCAAGACACAACCTTGGTAAACTAAAGAATTGGGCAGCGAAATTTGCAAAAGTCAAACTAAGTACTTATTTAATATTGGGAGCGTGCATTAGTTATGAGATTTTTTTTTTGCAAGAATCCGGGTTTATTTAAAGAAGTGATTACCAGTTGATCATTTAAAATACTTTACATCGCTCACCTCTACTGTCTTTAATCTTTCTGGCAGTATACGGATACCACGTCGGAAAAATGACTCGTCTTTGGAATCTATCCACGAATCGACTCCTTTTTTGGCGTCATCAAGAAGTAAATCGCTGCTCAGACAGACCATGAGTCATGGATCAGGAGAGGTGGTAATCAGATGGCGTGATGTCTGGAGAATACGGCGAGTGGGACATCCCATTTCAGCTTTTCCAAGTATGTTTTGACAGGTTTTGCAAAGAAGGGCCGAGCCTTGTCTTGCAGACGAATAAATTTATTTCTCAGCTCAATCGCATTAGTTTTTTTTTTTTAATAATAAAGGTCGCCAGTGAAGTTTTCGTTAGGTTGGAGAAGCCCATAGTACACATGCAGCATGATGGGGTTTCGAAATTCATATAGTAATGATATGTCTCGATGCGATATAGTACACGTAACGCCATCTCTTAGAAATTTCTCAAAAATAATGCACGCTCCCAATAATTCTCAGACGAAATAATAGTTGACAGTTATATACTAAAATCGGTACCAGGATTTCAATGCGTGGTAAAAAGTTAATATTTGAGTGTTTATATTGTTTATTTTGCGTGAAGAAAAAAACATTTATGGGTACAAAAGACCCATGTGGTCATTCAAAGTACACATGATATATGTTGGCAATAACATTAGCCACTATGAGATAAAACCACAGCGGTACATTTCTCCCGCGAAATGAGAAATGAAAAATGACTCAATTTCACAAAAAGGATTTGGACTTGGTCGTTCTAGTGTTTATTTTAATTCTATCTTCTGATTTCTCACTTTATTGTAACCTTGCCCTTCAAAATAATAATAATATTTTTTGATATTCTGAAATTAAAAAGATTTAAAGGATCGAGAGAGCTCTAAATAAACTTCTTGAATATCGAAAGTACTAAACTTTCCCATTGGTTATTCAAACGATATTTATCGAGTTGCGAGCATGAGTACGAGGTGGATATAGTTTCCGGTTCTGATTTATGAAATGTGTAACGACATGTGTCCTAGATTCGAACGATTCACTTACGGTATTTCCTTCGTTTATATATTGAACTAAAATGGGAAGCATAGCCACAAGTTACTTTTAATATGTGGAAAAATATTTCCTAACTTGGAAAACTTTAAATCAATTTTGTAACAAGTCAGTTGCACAAATTTTAAACAGGATCTAGATATGAAACTTTTAAAAGCTTTAGCTGAAGACTAAAGAAAAACACATAATTAATATCGACTCTTAAAAGTATTATTTTTTACTTATTCGAATTCAAGCATCTTTTTGAAAGGTAGTCTCGAAAACCTGTTAAATTAAATTGACTTATACAGAAAAAAGTTTGGCTGTACGCAATTCGTTTCATTCAAATTTTTTAGCGTTAAGCAAGTTATTGTGAATTAAATATAGAATTCTGTCAAAACAGATGGTCAAAAAATGCTTCTGATTGGATCAAAACAATCCTTTTTCAAGCTTATGTTTATGAAAAACTGATTCCTTTTTGAAATAAATAAAGAGGTGCAAAGCGGTTTTTAATGATTCCGATTAGAATTTTTTTTTAATTTCATTTTCGCAAAAAATCATGGAATATGATTATAGTGGTACGATTGATTTTCTAAAATTCAATTCCCGTTTGGTAGTGTGATATTTGCAAACAAAATATAAACAATGCATGTAATGCATGGAAATATATTCAATTATCCAGATTATGCTATACTTAAATGAATTATAATTAAATGTCATTATTTAAAAAACTCTGACTCATACATTTTCAAAGTAAGGTTGACAGACAATGATATTTTAATATTTCATAAATATTCAACTGAGAACATTATTACAAAATAATTGGATTCTATATACTTAATTGTATTAAAAAAGTATATATTTCAAATCAACAAATTTTATTCGTTTCAATAAAATTTTATTTGATCCACACAAAAATTTCTTTGCCTCAAAGACATTCTTTGTTAAATTCAAAAATACTATTTCCTTGATATAGGGTCAGACAAATGTTCGTTTATTTTAAAGATAATTTGCTGGCTCAATTTAAATCAATTTTTTTTTATTCTTTTCCTATAAAGTTTGTTTAATTGAAATAGAAATTCGTTAAAATAAAGAGAACCGCATTCAAAGAAAATTTTTTTAATCAAGCACATTTTTTGTGTGTGGATAATTATATAATAAAGAAAACGCTTAATCAGTTTTAAATTTATTATTTTTCGCTAAAAAATCTAGCACCCATTAAAAGTGTATGGAATATATTATAATACGTATAATCGATCTTTAAAATATATATAAATATATAAATATATAAATAAATATATATATATATAAATATTTAAAAAACTTGACACAAAAAAGTTGTATATATAGAACTGTTCTGTGCCAAGTTTTATTCATTAGTAAACTTTTTTCGAGAAATTGAATAAAAAGTTTGTGTAAACCATGGAACCGAGAATAATTTGCTTTTCAAGGAATCATTTTTTTTTAAATAGTCAATGTGAAGTAAGAAATTTTTAATAAAATTAAAAAATGAGGGATTGAAATGTGGTATTCTTATATTTTAAAAATCATAATAGGGACTGTCCTTAAACTATGTTACCAATTTTTTTACTTACATAACAGAGTAGTTACATTGTCGAAAAATAATTAAATGTTCAAAAAATTAATTGAATTTTTTAACAAACCGCTAAAATTTTAAGCTAATTTTAA
>JAAAKG020161238.1:1626-29257 GCA_010014905.2 Druon quercuslanigerum
ATTAAAATTCTAGAAAAATAGATGGAATTGTAAATAAAAAATACAGCTTTCGAACATAATAGTTGAATTAACAACAATACAACATTTTCTTGATAGGGAAGAAAAAAAAATAATAAAGCTGATAACATTAACTGCCGAATGGTTTAATTTTCGAGCTAAGAATAAGAATTTGATACAAAATAGTAAAATTTTCAACAAATTAATTAATTAATGAATTCAGCAAATTAAGCTTAATCCAAATAGCTTTATTTTTTACTAAAAAATATTAAAATTCTAGAAAAATAGATGGAATTGTAAATAAAAAATACAGCTTTCGAACATAATAGTTGAATTAACAACAACACAACATTTGCTTGACAGGAAAGGAAAAAAATTAATAAAGCTGATAACATTAACTGCCGAATGGTTTGATTTTCAAGCAAACAATATGAATTTGATACAAAACAGTACAATTTTCCACAAATTAATTAATTAATTCAACAAATGAAGCTCAATTCAAATAGCTGTATTTTTTACTAAAAAAATATTAAATTTCTAGAAAAAGAGATAAGGTTTTAAATAAAAAATACAGCTTTCGAACATAATAGTTGAATTAACCACAATACAATATTTTCTTGAGAGGAAAGGAAAAAATTAATAAAGCTGATAACATTAACTGCCGAATGGTTTGATTTTTAAGCAAACAATATGAATTTGAGACAAAACAGTAAAATTTTCAACAAATTAATTAATTAATTCAACAAATTAAGCTCAATCCAAATAGCTGTATTTTTTTACTAAAAAATATTAAATTTCAAGAAAAATAGATGAGATTTTGAATAAGAAATACAGCTTTTTAACAAAATAGTTGAAATAACAACAATACAACATTTTCTTGATAGAAAAGAAAAAAAATTCATGAAATTCTGAAATTTTCGATAATATGTTTAAATTTTAAACAAAATAATTCAATTGTAAACCTGGAAACAGAACAAAATGAACTTTCAACAACAATATTTGTATTTTGTCATTAAGTTGTATTGATTCAATTAGCAATATTTTGAGAAAAAAGATAAATATTAAGTCTGCGATCAATAAACAGGAATTTTAATAACCAACTAATTTTATTAAAGCTCTCTGGTATTTAAATAACGAGTGTAGATTTAATATGTACTTTTTTTTTAATTTACGAAATTTTGGGAAGATTTTGCGTGGGTGAGAAAAATTTCACGATATTTTACATAGAGGAATGGGGCATTTAAAAATTCCGAAAAATACCGTACGTAATTGATGAAAAAAAATTTATATTTAATGATGATCCCTATTTATTGATTTATTATTGATTCTTAAATTTACGATTATCATATTTATAATTAAAAGTAATATTACTAGGCGCTGCTAATATTATTTTGCAAATCACGAGTAATACTGTTAAAATTATCAATAAAGTCGTTAAGATTCAATGTACTAGGAATTTACTAGGAAAATATATATATATATATATATATATAACTTAAGAAAATTGAAGATTTTAAGCTGAGAAGAATTTAATTGTCTTATTCTATATTAATTATAGTAACCTAATAAATTTCTAGTATTTTCCAGCTGAAAGAAAGCAATAATAGCAGAGTTTCAACATAGTAGTTGCTCAACGCACTGAGAGATGGCAGCAACAACTGGAGGCTTGGCTCATTAGCATTTCAGAATTGATTCGGATATTGTCTGCAGATTTCGCTATTAGTGTTCAATAAGAATTACTTTTTCATTTTGTAAAATTTCTTTAAGGTTTCATTGACTTTATAATTAATCCAGATTCTCAAGATGTATCAGAACTTTATGGCTTCTTAGTAATTTGTCATTCATCGAACCCTTTAATTATAAATTGGTACACAGAATATATTACCGCAAATAGTACGAAGAAAATAAAATGATAAAAACCTATACCGAAAATCTAGGATCACTCCATTGCCATAGGCTACGGAAGTTCACTTAACGCAATAAAGGACGCTCATTCAATCATGTGAAGCATAGTGCCAATATCTTGTGGGAAGGACATTCTTACCCCTATACCTAGTTAAAACTAGTTGCAAAGTTCACAGATTGGCTTCAATAAAATCTTAATAGTCTTTTGCCTCCTATTAATTTTATGGAATTTAAGGATGCTCGTGCTGGAAACAGTAATAAAATTTAATTAAAATTTTAGAAAATCTTAATTCTCAATAACATATATTTTAAAAAAAACATGTTGTAATAAATTCTTAATAGACTATCGCCTCCTATTCAGTGTTATAGATCCCGTTCAAAACACCTGAATGACTCCATTGGAATTTCTGGTACTCTGCTGTTCTACTTGGTAATGGCGATAAGTAATAAAAGGTGTTGATTACATGTCATGATGATCATATGACTAGTAATCAACACTTTTTATTATTTATCACCATCATCAATTTATACTACTCTGGTCAACACCTGCACATTTTCTTGAATTTACTAAACTACACCGAAAACAAATAAATGTTAATGATGTTTCTGCTGGAAAACAGCAGAACCATTTAATTTAAATATGAACTATAATTTACAATTTACATCATAAATGAATTGAAAGAAAGATTTTTCAATTAATTTGAAATAGTCTTTCGCCCCATATTCTTTATAGATCCCATTAAAAATGATACTTTGTTGACTTCACTGAAATTTCTGCTTCTCTACTGTACCCCCGAGTCGAAATATAGGCCCTACTTTGACACTCTTCATGCTAATATTTGTAGGGACTAAGGTTTTAAAGTAGAGGATATTTCAATACGATTTTTGCCCCTACTTTGGCACACTTATGGGCACAAATTTCCAAATCTTCCATATGGGGCGTCAAAATAGAGGCTTCGTTTTTTCTCCTAATTTAACGCTCCACATTCTAGCTTCCTGAAAAAAAATTATTTGACGAAAAATTAACAAATGTAGAGTAAGACGAAGACACAGTGATATTTGCGTAATATTTCAAGTTATTTTGCATAATCATTTAACAAAAATGTCTTACTAAGTGTTAAAAATATATATCTCTCATTTATGGAATAAAAAAACACAAAACAATTTTATGGTTTTTTCATTCGTCAACAAGACTGATATTTTATGCAACTCAAAATGAAAATTTCTAGTTTTTGTTAAATGAAGATGCAAAATTTTATGTTATTATGTGCGCAATATTCCACAATGTACTCATTTCACTCAAATTTTGCCAATCTGTCATCAAATAACATTATTTTCGTGCACAATTACATTTGTTTTACTGATAAATTAATAGTCCATTTCTCTTTATGTCTTTTTTTATTTTTCAAAATAGAATGAAGTTTTATTAGTTAGAATGATTAATTATTCTTATAAAAAATATATTTAACTATTATTGCCAGGGACAGTTTGTTTTAATAACGAACGTCAGGAGAGAAATATTACACCCGGAGATTTCCCGTATTTCATCATTCGTTTGTTTTGTAATTTTTTTAAAGTTCTCAATTCGAAAGCATATAAATTTTAAAGTTTGAATTGCCAGTTGATACTACTTCTCATGATACCTTATAATAATACATTTATCATCTTTAAAAATTTTATACTTTTAATTTAAAATTATATGCTTTAAATGCGCTATTCTGAAAGAAAATTTAATCTGATGCCTTGAAAGTAAAGTTTCTTCTTAAATTAATTTTTAGATAATTCCTCGAAGGTTTTAAATTAAAAATTTCACAATATTGTGGTTTCAAATTTAAATAATTATTCAAAATGAAAAGACCATCTTTCTATTAAAGATACGCAAATTTCATATTAAATGCCTTGATAGTCAGTTCTGAATTTAATAATTTTTTATGTAAATATCAAGGAATTTCAAACTGCAAAGCTTAAATTTGTACAACTTCAAAAAATAGAATCATGTTAAAGCAATCTAGTTGTTTATTATTTATTTTAATTTGCAATGTATATTTTATTGAAAATTTTGAAGAACGAATAATAGTTCTAAAGGAAGACTTGACATTGAAAAAATAAAAATCAGGTTGAAAATAACAAGATGACCAAAATTCAACTATGTAACTGAAATTGATACAGCAATAAATGCATCATTCCAGTAATTTGAAATGGTAAAAATAATTGTAGAGTTCTGAATTTACATCTTGAATGCTCGATTTTAAAATTCTCCCGTTCATAGGTTTTAATTTTGAAACTAAAATTCAATTGATTGAATTTTGGAAAGTTTAATTAGCAATTTAAAAATTATTTGTTTTTAAGTGATTTTAATCTAATAAAAATAATTTAAATTTTAAAGAGTCTGATTATAAAATTTTTTTTAATTTGATGGTTTGTTTAGTTTAATTCAATCAATTCTTTGATTTTATAAAAATTCGCCTAATTCGCTTTAATGTCAAATTATAATTTCGTTATGTAATAAAAATTTTTAATTATAGAATTTCAGAAGCTTTGACTTTGAAAGATTCAAAAGTTTGCAATTATTAATTATCTAATTTTGAACGTTTTTAAGTATAAATAACACAAATACAATTACTCTGAATAATCAATGATCTAATCTTAAAAAATTCGATTTTTAAGGTTTTGACATTGCCCTATTTTCTAATCTTATAATCTGAAATCATTCAATTTCATGATTCTTTAATTCAAAATAAAATTGAGTGAAAGGAAAATCTATTTCTTCAGAATCTATGTTAACTAATTTTGAGTTATTTTTTGTGTCACAGAAAAAACTCAATGCAAGAGATTTATATCTTTTCTTGCTTTTTCTTTTGACGTTTCTTCTCGCGTGTATGATACCTTTTTTCGAGTTTTTTTGCATCTCGGTTCTTTAGAACTATTTTTAGAATCTTAGCGCCGTTTTGCATTTTTCCTTTTGTTTGACGCAAACAAATCAGAGAAAACTTCTTTCGTCTTAAAGCCATTTCGATATAATCAATTAAAATTTATTAATTAAAACCAGTAAAAATTTTGCAAAATAGAATGAAAATATCTTTAGGAGTGGCTACGTAGTAGTTAGTGGAATAAGCATCCGCAAAAGTATATTTTTATAGATAAATATAAATAAATAAACATAAAAAAAACCTTCCTAATTTCCAAATGTTAATTTATTATTTGTATTTCAAGACTTTCTTGAGAAATGGAAGAAACCACAAAGCATCAGTTACACGGATTGTTAAATAGATGATCGTAAGAGAAAAAAAGCAAAGTATCCAAGAGCCTAGAGTTTTAGGTGCGATGCGTGCCAAATTTCGATGAAGCAAATTTCCCAGCGGAGTTTCTTTGATACGTGAAAAAGATAGCAATGTTCGAAGACTCTCTCGGAAACAGGAAAAAATCCCAAACTCAATCCACAGAAACTGCACTTGTTTATTTTTTACTCGAGAGACCTATATAAATATTTACTCAGGTTGAATTAAATTACTTTTTTCTATATTTTTAAACTCTATTTAATTCAATGCAAAAAAATTAATTTATGGGTAGTTTGCTCTCAAAATTTTGCTTTCAAAATTATATTTTTGATTCGGGATTCATTTCGTTTTGTCTGAATATTTTGTTTAGTGTCAAATTTTTTGGTCAAAGATTAAACTAATTAGTTTAAATTAAATTACTTTATTGGGAATTCATTTTTGATTAACAAATTTTTTTTTTACTACAAACTTAACTATTTAATCTGCAGTACAAAATATATATATTTCTTTTGTTAAAAATTCAACTATTTGATTGCATTTTAAATTATGATTGTTGCAAGTTTTTTGTTTTTTTTTGGTTGAGAATGACTTTTTTTAAATGGAAATTCAACTCTTCCTTCGTGTTTGTTGTTGAACATTCATATTTTTGATTAAACATTTATATTTTTAGTTGAAAATTTCACTGTTTGCTTGGAAATTCATATGTTTTGTTAAATATTTGTCTTTTTGTGGGAAATTAATCTCATATGTAAAATGTTCATCCTGTTTGATTAGGGATGCAACTTTTTGATTGCAAAATTCGAGATGAAAATACAATATCTGATATTTTAACCTAAACAGATTTTTTTTCAATAAAAAATAGCAGCGTTCATCCAAGACAAAAGAATAATTTCTGACAACATTTTTTAATTTTTAATAAAGTAGATTAAAGGGTCAAAAATTAAACTAATTAGTTTAAATTAAATTACTTTATTAGGAACTCATTTTTGATTAAAAATTATTTTTTTACTACAAATTTAACTATTTAATCTGCAGTACAAAATATATATTTTTCTTTTATTCTTAATTTAACTATTTGATTGAATTTTAAATTATGATTCTTGCAACTTTTTTGTTCTTTTTTGGTTGAGAATGACTTTTTAAAAAAAAATTTAACTCTTCCTTTTTTCTTGTTGTTGAAAATTCATATTTTTTATTAAAAATTTATCTTTTCTAGTTAAAATTTCACTATTTGCTTGGAAATTCATATATTTTGTTAAATATTTGTCTTTTCGTAGAAAATTAATGTTTTTGATTGAAAATTCTCTGCTTTTTTTGGCGATTCAACTATTTTGTTGAATATTTGTATTTTTTACTAATTTCAATAGTATTTGATTTCAAATTTAAATATTTTCTGGTTAAAATAAAAAATGAAAATTTTTTGAGAATGTATCGCTTTTGGTTGGAAAATGACCTATTATGCTCAAAGCTTAACTATTTGGTAAAAAATGTATTTTTGTTGTTGAAGATTCAGAATTTTAGTTAAAAATCCAACTATTTGGTTATAAACTAATTTTCTTGTAAAATATTCAACTATCTTGATAGAAAATTCATAATATTGATTGTAAATTTAACTAGTTGGTTAAAAATGAAACTATTTAATTTAAATTTTAACTTTTCGGTAGGAAATTAAGTTTAACAAAATCATATTTGGCTTCAAAATACAACAACACGGTTGAAAAATCGTGTATTTTGTTGAAAAATCGTCCCTTTTGGTATAATATTTATATATTTTCTCTTCAAAATTCAACCTTATTGTCATTAATGTGTTTTGGAATAAGATTGAAATTTTTGCTTCAAAATTCTTTTTGTGGGTTGAATTCAATTACTTCCGACTATAAATTAAAATCTCTTTTTGTTAAAATATGAACTATTACATGTTTTGTTCCAAATTCAGCTTTTTTGGTTACAAAATTAAGTTTTTGGTTTAGAGTTGAACTACTTTGCCAAAACTTAATTTTTTTTTGTGTTTGAAAATTCAGTATTTTAGTTCAAGATTTTACTATTGGGTTATAAAAGAACTTTTTTGTCAAAATTTTATATTTTGCTTTCAAAGTCGATTATTTTGGTAGGGAATTCAACTGTTCACTCAAAATTTAACTATTTATTTGAAGATATTAACTTCGTAAAACGGGGTAAATTTTGATACCATAAAATTTCCTAAATTAATAAGAGAAATTACTCAAAACAGTTTCAAGAATCTGGAGTCTTCTTGAAATTTGTCTGTTTTGGTATAAAATTAATTTCCTTGGCGGAAAATTCGCCTTTCTGTTAAAAATATACCTATTTGGTTAAAAATTCATCTTCTTTGGTTGTAAATTATTTTTTCAACCGGAAAATGTAGCGATTTCATTTCGAGTTGAAACTTTATACTTTTTAAAGTTAAAAATTCAAGTATTTGTTTAAAAATGTATGTATTTTTATTTAAATTTGTCTTTTTGTCGAAGATGAATCTTTTTTTCTTAAATTCATCTTTTTAGGTGCAAAGTACAGGTATTTGATTAAAAATTGAACAATTTTTCCCAAATTATTCTCATGGTCGAAAACTGAACAGATTTTCTTTAGATTCTCATAGAATAAGACAAAACTAATTTTTGAACGGAAGGGGACATGGGAAGGGTAGGTCAAAAATAGGCCAAAATTGGTAATTTATTTTATCGCTCTGAATGTTCTGATGACGTGAAATTAATGTTCAGCTGTTGCAAATTTTTCTGATGCACTCTAGTATAAAAATTTATATAAGTGTATGAAGGCGTTAAAAATCGAATGTAAAAATATATCATAAAGTGAAGATAGGAGATATGAAGAGTAAAAACATGATGGGAGCGAGGAGAGGCCCAAGGGCCTCAGAGCGGAGGCCTGTTTGCGTGGATCCGTTCACCGATCCCTTACCTCCAGGTTCGCTCCACCTCTCTTATAAAATTTTTTCCTTCGTTTTATAACACGAAGGCGTAATGTCTCTTCCTCCCTTCTTATTCTCTTTACATTCTTTCGCTCTTTCATGAGGCGTAAATATGACATACGATCAAAATAAATGAGTTTTTTCTTTTGGTACAACTTGGACAGGTTCGCCGTCAAAAGATAATGAAAGTTTAACGATGGTTCCATAACATGAGATTTGTATTCTTCGTTATTTATTACCCTGATTCGAAAATATCCGCAAGTAACATTTAAGTGGATCAGTATCAGTATTTATCCTAAAATTTTATTCTCTTCACTTTTGAAGAATTTTCCGAAGAGAAAAAACTCCTAAAAATTAGGTCTTGTGTAAATTAATTAGCCCTGATTACTTCGAGTTACCCTTGTTTATCTCTACGTAAGAAATTAGTCTGGATTGCCGAAAAATGTGAATTTATAACCAAATTAATTAATTTCAAATCAAGTTGTCGATTTTTATCTAAAGTGATTTATTTTTTATTTGGATAGTTAAAATTTGTAATAAAAATCAATTTTCAACCAAAAAACAGACTTTTCAACAAAATAGTTAAATTTGCAACCAAAAATATGAAATTTTAAAAAAGTTGATGAATCTTTACCAAAAAAATGACTTTTACAAAATTGTTGATTTTTCTACAAAGTAGATTAATTTTAAACGAAAAGAGACGGATTATCAATGAAAATACAATAGCTGATATTTTAACCTGAACAGATTTTTTTTTCAATAAAAAATAGTATCATTCATCCAAGAAAAAAGAATAATTTTTGACAACATTTTTTAATTTTTAATAAAAAGATTAATTTTCATACAAATAATTGAATTTCAAGCAAACAAAATAAATTTTTGATCAATAAAAATCGTTTTCTTCGAATAAGATGCATTTTAAACAAATGACGCAAATTTTTAACCAAATACTTTAACTTTTAACTATCAGATGAATGTTTAAACAAAAAAGAAAATTTTCCAACAAAATTAATGAATTTTCTACAAAAGACATTAATTTTTAATAAACGAATTAAATTTTGAACTAATCAAACGCATTTTTAACTGAGAGGTTTAATTTTCTACCGCAAATGAGGAATTTTATACAAAATACATGAATTTTCCATTCAAGAATATTAATTCTTAACCAAAAATACAATAATTTCTTTTTCAATAAAAAAATTAATATTTTATCCAAAACATAAGAATTTTGAAAAAAATAGTTATATCTTTACCCAGAGCGATGCTTTTTTAATTAATATGATCTAACTTTAAGCGCATGTTACGAGTGGGTCACGTGACCAGATTCCTACCTTACCGACACTTTTTTTATTTCCTAACTTATTTTCACACGAAGAGCGACGTCGTGTTGTAAATTTGGGATAATAAATAATAAGCACTAAGAAATGTGGGTATGGTCCTAAATTTGAATAATTATGAAAAAACCAAAACAAATTCTTCACAAAAAAACTTCTTTTATAATTATAAAATTTTAGGACCAGGCCCAGCTTTCTTAGTTCTTATTATTTATTATCCCAATTTTAAAAAATAAAAAAATTGTCAGTATGGTAGAAATCTGGTCACGTGACCCACTCATCACATGGCCTTATCCAAAAAATTAATTTTTAATAAAGCAGTTCAACTTTGAAAAAAGTGATTGACTTTGTAACCAAAAAAGTTAAATGCCGATCAAGTAGTTAAATTTTCTACCAAAGTAGTTCAATTTTTAACCCAAAAAGACGAATTTTCAATAAAGCATTTGAATTTTTAACCAAAAATGGCTTTCACAAAATACATGAACTTTCCATTCAAGAATATTAATTCTTAATCAAAAAAAAAATTTTAATTTTTTTAAGAAAAAAAATTGGTTTCATGAGAAACATAACAATTTTGAAAAAAATAGTTCTATCATTACCCAAATAAGATAAGTTTTTAATTAATATGATCTATCTTTAACCAAGCAATTAATTTATAATAAAGCAGTTCAACGTTCAACAAGGTGATTTACTTTTCAACCAAAAAAGTTTGGCTTTCACAAAATTTGTGTATTTTCTGCAAAGCAGATTAATTTTTGCAAAATGATTGAATTTTCAACTAAAAATCCAATTAAAATTGATTTTAAACTATAGATATAAATTTTCAACCAAAAAGTTTACTTTTCTGTAAAAAAATGATTTGTTTGACAAAATACGCCAATTTTCAACTAAGCAGATGCATTTTAAATTAAAAAGATACATTTTTTTTCTAAAAAGTTAATTTTTCTGCTAAAAACCCCAAAGAAAAAATAGATACGTTCTCATTACAAAAATTAATTTTGTACCAAAAAATTAAAATTGAGAAAAAATTACATTTTTAACTAGGGAGATAGTTTTTAAACTGAAACGATGAAATTTTATACAAAATACATCAACTTTCCGTTAAATAATAAATGTGTAACCATAAAACAGTTGATTTTTTTTTCTAAGAAGATTCATTTTTTTATTTAAAAAAACATGTTTTTTACAAAATTCATTCATTTTCAACCATATAGGTGAATATTGAATTAAAAAATAAGTATGCATCAAAAAATGGAATAGTTAATTTTAAAGTAAAATAGTAATAGTAAAATTAATTCTCTACAAAAAAAGAGGATTTAACAAAATACATAAACTTTGCACGAAATAGCTAAACTTCCACCAAAAACCTTTCTATGTACCCCACATTTGTGCGCAAATCTTTTAAAATGAAAGGTTCAAGCATTGACAACTGTAATTTGGTGATTGTGAATTCTCTTTAGTTAAAGCTCCTTCGGCTTAAGCGAACACATTCTCATCACGTATATCGTGCTTCGCACTCGATTTCGTCGCAAATGCGAACTTTTCCAGATTATGTTTAACTCTATCAGTATATGTTAAACTATATCAGTACAAAACTTCTCTTTAATGGTTAATTTCATATTTGTTTCTCATTTTGCATTAAATTTTATTCTTAGCCATCCTGAAAAATGTATATGATTTTAATAAACTTTTATTCTTACCATTCATGATATGCATTAGTATTGCAACAAAAGTATTATTACTGTCTAATTTTTATAATTAAAAAATGGACTTTCTATTGAAATAAAAATTATTGTTAAACATTTTACTGCAACTTGTGTCGTTTTTCCAAAAATCTAACTTCTTTATATTCAATGCAGATGTAATTTAGGTATATAATTTTGCTAAATAAAATGTTACTGTAGTTTATGAGAAACTTGTAGGTATTTTTTGTTTAAACACTTTTTGTATTTTAATTTTGTTCGTCTCTTGTGTTATTTTTTTACACAAAGTTTGAAAAAATTTTATTCTTTTTTTTCGATTGAAAGAAAATCTACAAAATTTATAGACCTTTTTGGGGTGGACAACTTTAGTCTGTTAATTTTAGTTCGTACCTTGTATCGTGGTTTTCCGTAGCTTGTGCTATGATTAATTACAAATTTGTAGATCTTTTAATGGCGCGCAATTTTAGTTAATTAATTTCGTTCGTATCTTGCATAGATTCGCCGTAAAATAGAATTTTTTAGTTTTCGTTATTTTTTGTATGATCAAATTTGAATTTTCAACTTTTTGACAAAATTTAAAAAATTATTATAATAATCTTGTCGTGCTTTAAAAAATAAACGTTTTATTTCTCACACATTTTTTTATATCACGCGTTGTTTGGCTTAAAATTGTCATTTTGGCTTTTTTTTATTTTGAAAATGCTATAACTCTGATAATTTTAATTTTATCGAAAACAAGTCATGAGGATAAATTGTTCGAGTTTCCTAATACTATAAATAGCCTTTCATGGAATTTGAAAATCTTGAAAAAATTAGTCTTAAAAATTTTGAAAATATGCTCACTTCTTAAATTTTTTTCAAAATAGCTGGTTTACGAAATTGTTTTTTCTTTTTAGGCCTGAAAAAAGTGTGCCAAAGCAGAATTCAACCTGACCCACCATTCCAAAGTTATCTTGCCTACATTATACATACTACAGACTACATACTACAGACAGGCAGACAGGCAGACAGACATCTGCGTAAAAATCTTTTTTTCTGACTCAGGAGATCCTAAAACGTGGAGATTTGATAAAAACCGACAAAGTGAAATTTTACATAAAACCAATACTTTCTCATTAAGATGAAAATGTAGAAAATTGATTGCCAACTAAGTAGTTGCATTTTCAACTTTCAAAGGTAAATTATCATCTGAAAATAGAATGGTGAAATTATTATAAGTTTAATCAATTATTTTCCAGAAACAACAAGAAACTAAACTGCAAACCTTATATTTGCATTTTTAACTACAGAAAATAATTATTTACTAAAATAATTTTCAATTTTCAACTAAAAACGATGGATTTTCAACCAAGAAAGTAACTTTTGAACAAAATTGTTAAATTTTCGAAAAATTAGATCAACTTTTTAGGAGTTACTTAAAGTATAAACCGAAGCGATGAATTTTCAACGAAAGAGATTGGATTACAAGTATATTACTCAGAAGTAACTAAATTATGTCGTATTGCCAGTCTTTATGACTGAGGGTCCAGAGGATTACCAGAGTGTTTCCCCCTGAAAAATATTTTACTCACTCCTTGATGAAACAGTTTCGAAAGTAATTCAAACTCACCTGAAACATAAAAATAAATAATTTTATTAGTAGTTTTGAAACATAATCTTATGCAATTCTGACATAAGAACAACATAACTAAGCCGCTGTATATACTAATATCTAAATCAATAATTAAAGAAGCTTTTGTTATAAAACGTACATAAGTACACCACCGTCGGAAATTATGAGATCGATTGACGCAAGCACTATTAAAAATCACTGCTGGCTTTGAACCAAGATAACTCAGCGAAAAAAAATGTTAGGGCATTCTTAAAAAGACAGTTGGAAATTCTATGAAATTGCACGTCTGAAAATGTCAAACAGATTTTTTTTGATTTACTAAAGAGAATACAGCACGTAATAAGTTTTAAAAAAAGATTCTTGATTTTCTAAAATTTTGTACCTCGACTTCAGATTTTAGCATGACGTAGGAAAATTGTTGCAAAAATCTAAAAATCATACGAAATAGAGTCTGCAATTTTATCTTTAATTTTAGCCAAAGGAACTTGAAAAATCTTTATCGGTTCCCGAGATACGATTAAAAATGTTCAATCGTATCTGAGTTGAATTTAGTTGACGTTCACGGTTCTCGGCCGGTCTGCTGCTCGCCTCCTTCGTTGAGGCTTGATTGGGACTCTCTTATACTTTTGATTCTGCTTATCAGTAATTTTTATTTCAAATTATTGTACATTTTTTAAATTATTAATTTTTTAAAAATTATTTACAATTATTTCAATTCAGAATTATAAACATTTTAAAGAATAAAAAACTGAGAAACAGTTTTTTTTTTAGTTTTTAAAATTTTGATCAACTAGAATATTATTAAAAATTTAGATATATTGTTACGAGAGTGAACTATTTTTTAAACGAATTAAGCAGCTAAATTCTAAATAAATTATATATATAAAACACACTGAAAAATATTAGTAAATAATAATTGAATTTCCAAAGTAAATTAAATATAAGACAGTGCTTAGGTGTAATGCAAATTATATTTTCAATTTCGAATAAGTCTCGCTCCTTACTTAATTTTTCGATGATCAAAATAAATAGGAAAATGTATGTACTAATTTTAATTATAATTCACTAACGATGCCAGCACCTGCTCATTAAAAAACTAAAACGGACAAAAGTTATATAAAAAATTAAAATAAATTTTTTATATGAAAAACAGTCTAAAAGGTTTAATAATGTAACTTATTTCATATAACATTCTGATTCAATTCAAGAAACCAATTTTTAGACACGGGACTCCTGGAAGCAGCCACCTTTCGTATCAAAGACAGTTCTGCAAATTCTTTAAATTGGTAAGTATACTTTTTCCTAATTATTTTGTAATTTTGATCATCGAAAATTTAAATAATGAACGAGTTGTTTGTGTAAGAAAAATTTTTGTATAACGGAAAATAATAAACTGCTTATTAGAAATTGAAAATATAATTTTTATTACACCTTAGCACTGTTTTATATTTAATTTATTTTGGAAATTCCATTATTATTCACTTTTATTATTTTTGAGTGTTTTTCATATAAATAATTTATTTATAATTTAGCTGCCTAAGTCGTTTGAAAAATAGTTTACTCTCGTAAAAATATATTTACATTTTTATTAATATTCTAGTTGATCAAAATTTTATGAAATAAAAACAACTGTTCATCAGTTTTTTATTCTCTACGATGAGGATAATTCTGAACTGAGATAATCATAAATAATTAAAAAAGAATAAATTATTTTAAGAGAGCCCCAATCAAGCACCATCTCTGTGCGTGGCCTATTCGATCTTGCCTCAATGAAGGAGGCGAGCAGCAGACCGGCCGAGATCCGCGATCGTCGACTAAAACTCAACTCAGATATGATTGAACATTTTTAATCGTATCTCGGGAACCTATAAAGATTTTTTAAGTTTTTTTTTGCTTAAATTAAAGATAAAATTGCAGGCTCTATTTGGTATAATTTTCAGATTTTCGCAACAATTTTCCTAGGTCATGCTAAAATCTGAAGTCGAGGTACACAATTTTATAAAATCTAGAATCTTTTTTTAAAACTTATTATACTATCTCATAATTTCCGACGTTATTGTATATGAAAGAACACTATAATGAGTAAACAAATCATTAATGTTATCAACTTGTAATATTAAAAATTTTCACAACATTTAAGTAAGAGATCTACACATCAGAATCTTGGTGGAGACCGGGAGATCGCACATCTATGCGTTCATGTTTTATTGTCTTTTTTTCTCAAATGAGGTATCATCAATGAGTCAAATATTTTCGGGGCGGCCACGTTGCGTACTCTGGTATTTCACTAATTGAATAAAGTTCAAGTTTATTTGTGTTTAACATTTTACATTTTAAATACCTTGAAGCAAACTGAATCAGAAATATAAAATTGACACACTGTCGTGGGCGTGCGACCTCGCGGCAGATTTGTAAATTACCAGGGTTGTGGTGGGGGTGGGGGTGTACCGCCAGATTGCAAATTACTCAATATTTATCTTTATTGATGAAATGAACGAAAAGTAGGCCCATTGAGTATTGGAACAAATTTCCTTTTAATTACTCTGGATTCCTTCATATAGAAATTGATCAATTCAGATTAGAACTTGACCACTCCAGATCAGAACTGGATCATTCCAAATTAGAAGTTCATTAACTTAAATGACAAGTGAAGTACTCTTGATTACCGCGGATTAAAAGTGGATTAGTCCGAATTACAAATTTATTTCACGGATTACACTGTATTTTGCCGATTACACTGGATTTTTTGGCTTACATAACCGAGTGGTTCAGTGGATTAACAGAGTTGTTTCCACCTCAAAATCCACTTCTTTGGGTTTTAAAAGTTTTGGAAATTCATGCAAACGTGGTACATTCTGAAACATAAAACACAAATATTCACGTAAATAAAGCGGAGAAGCAAGTATTTTTAATTAACTTTAAATCTTTCTTTTCAATAACGAATGGTTTGTGAAACATAATTAGAGGATTGTTTGCAGAAATGAAAATTGAATCGCAGGTTAAAACAACATTGCATAATGACGACTGGAGAGGTCAACACGCGATGTGATTAAAGTGGAAATAATAATAATAATAATTGTTTCGAAAACAATTTATTTTTCATGAAAATTGTGTACCATTATCATAACGGTGGTTTATTAGTAATTATTTCATGCCGACCGTTTGCACTCGATCACTGTCTCATTAAAAATGACGATCTGTACGGGTTGCGAAAAAGTTCATTACCAACTCGCTATTACAAGCGAATATAATCAGGGGAACGGATCTGTACAAAATTAATTAAAAACGAGTATTTGGTCTGGCGCGACAATGCGAAAACGTTAACGGCTAAAATATACGTGGACTCGTTAGCAGTTAGGTACAGAATATTATTTCTAGATAGCATTATTTGGTGGTAATCCCATCGAGGATTACACCCATCTATGTGGTTTTTAGAACAAAAATTGAGTGGGAAATTCGCCGTGCAATAAGAGAATCCCTAGAGTGATAATCTAACCAACCTTTGTAATTGAATTTCGAAAAAACTCTATTACGAATGTTTATATATTAACTAGAAAAGATATAGACGCGCTATGAGCGCGAATTCTTTTGTTGCAGGCCATTTGTATAATAATATTAATAGAGGATTTTTGTATTTTATATTATCTTTTATCTGAAATAATATAAAAGAGAAGCAAGAAAAATATTTATGATAATCAAATAAAACTGATATCTTAACTTCTGATGATTTTTTATTAAAAATAGCAAGTATAGGCAACTGGTAACACATATTAAAATTGTTTGAAAAACTGTAATTCTTCCTTAAAATCTATACAGATTTTTGGTGAAGAACGTATGCATAACCAAAAATGATTAAAGAATTTTTTATCTTCTTTGAAATTCAACGATTTTTGATAAAAAGTGCTAATTTTTCATTTAAAACGCCTTTAAATACTGCTATTTAAAATTAATATTTTAATGGGTTGAATTCTAAAGTATTAAAATAAAAAAATAAATTTCTTTTTAATTAAAATAATGAAGCTTTATTTGAGAAAATAAATTTTCTACCAAAAATACGAATTTTAAACAAAACTTTAAAGTTTTCTACCAAAAATAATAAATTAGAACATATATGAATTATAAATAAATATTATAATATATAAATAAATATAATAAATTAACCAAAAAATCTGATTTTACAAGGGAAGAGTATAATCCTTAACTAAAGTAAGTTAATTTTTGACCAAGCAGTTGAATTTTTTACTAATATGGAAAACACCCACTAAAAAATTAGTTTTTTAATAAAAAGGTAGAATTTTCTACAAAACATGTAAATTTTTATCAAAAAAATCATTTTAATTCAATTTATTAAATTTTCTATCGAGTTTTTGTGTTTTTGAGTAAAAAGGACGACTTTTCTATAAAAAAATTTAATCTTTAAGCAGCAACTATCAATTTTCTACAACAAGGGTGATTTTTAATCGAATAGTTGGATTTTTTATTAAAAATTGTAATTTTTCGGTAAAAACAAGAGCATAGCTTAATATTGTTAACAAATTTGTTGTCTCCTTGGAAATCCTGTAATTTATTATTAAATGTATAGATTTCCTGTATGAAATTTCAACCAAACCAAGAAGCAAGCAATAATTTTTAATTAAATTGAATCGAAATTATAATCTATACAATAATGAGAATCTTGAAAATATATTTTTCCCTTTGTTGAAAATATCTAAAACCCAACATTGTTTTTTATTTTATTAAAAGGTTTGGTAATCTTTTTAAAATAGTTTGACATTCCGTAAAATCGTTTGAAATCGTTGAAACGGAATAAAATATTCAAAATTCAAAATTCGATGAAATCTCTTTAAATCCCTACAAAACACTGTTAAAATTGTTCAAAATCCGTAAAATATTTTAACCAATGAAGTCCGTCAATACTCTTGAAAAATATTTTAGAATCTCTTTAGGTCTTTTAAAATCTTGTGACTTTTTTTGAAATATTACGAAGACTCTTCAAATTCTTTAAATTTCTCTTTAAATCTCCTTAAATCTCCTAAAATTCTTTGTAATCCGCGGATCTGTAATCTGTGAAAATTCTCGTAATCCTTTTGACTCGTTTGAAATACCCGAATACTTTTGTAATTTCTTAAAATATTTTGTAATACCTTATCAGCTTGATATATCTTGTTATATTCAGCAAAAATTTTGTAATTATTTGAAATTTTTATAATTCTTGAAAATACTTTGTTTGGTAATTTTTTCGGAATCGAGAAATCTTTTTAAATCATTTGAAACCTGTGAAGGCTCTCGAAATCCTTTCAAATCCTTTAAAATACCTAAAAACTCTTAAAATCCCTAGAAATCAACCATTTTTTTCGGCAAATCGGTTAAATGTATCTCGTCTTATTCCTTTTGAAGAACAACATAGTCTAAAGTATATTTAAAAATGAGTAGCAGAGGTGGTTCAAATAAGTTAGGATAGCAATAATTAAAAGTGATTTATGACGATTGTATTTCCTGGGAAGGGTTGCAGTGAGACAAGGTTTATGATGTTTCGGAGAGATGACGTCTTCGAGCTTCCGATACCACCCAGAAGATGGTCTCGCGATGAAACCAATTTTCGCCAGGCCCTATATAAATCAGGTCTTGTTACAACCGCGGTCGAAGACTCGCGAGGCACTAGCTACCTTCTCTCTAAATGGGCTTTTAAACAGAGTTAAAAAGGGGATCAATATTTATTAGACGGTTTTCTAATGAAACATTTTAAATGCATGGAATTCGTAGATGTCCCTACACCATAGTACTTCGCCGATATTCTCCCCTTCGAAACTCTGGTACCCTCTTTTGTCTGTCTCACCTCTCTCTTTCCAATGTGCTCTTTCCTTTTTCCTCTCCGTCACGTACCTTCAGAAAGAAATGAATCGTGGCCACTTGTCTCGTCCTGCACTGTACCAGACTCACAGGAGAGTAATCACTCCAAACAAAAATTACCAGATACAGAGTCTGATTTTTACCTCAACAATGGGGGTATATTTCTCACTTTCAGGAAGGGTGTTGGTTTTTGAATAATATTAACTAATTGACCCTTCTTGAAAAGTTTAACTCACGAGTTTTACCACGACCTGGGTGGCCCAGAAACTTCATTTCCCGAATTCCCTGACTTTTCTCTGATTTTACAATATTTTCCAACCTCAAAATACAAAATTTTAAAGAGAAACACTAAACAAGAGATTCTTTTCCAATCTATAGGTTTTACTTATAAATATCGTATGATTTCTTTTACTTGAGTTGTGAATGTTACCTCAATTTTCATGGAAGAAATCTTTTTATCAGATTCTTATATTAATAAAATATTAAAAATAGAAATTAAATAAAGAACAATATCTTAATGTTAGAAATTTTTAGAAATGCATTATGTTTGGATTATTGATTTTCAATCTTATTGATAATATAATAATCTAAATACATTGGTTTAGAATCAACCAAAAAAAACTAATTTATCATTTTTCCTGACGTGCTAAGAAAAATAATACGAAAAACAAGACTTAAGCGCGTAGATACAATATTTGAGACTAAAATCGAAAATGTTCTGATATCAAAATACAATACTTAAAAAAAAAAGATAAATAAAAAAAGATCTTTAAGCAGCAACTATAAATATACATATAATATATAAATGTACACATTTCCAGTATGAAATTTTAACAAAACCAAGAAGCAAACAATAATTTTGAAAAAATATATTTTTCTTTGATAAAAATACCTAAAACCCAAGATTGCTTTTTATTTCATTAAAAGCTTTGGTGATCCCTTTAAAATCGTTTGAATTTCCCTGAAATCGTCTAAAATCGTTAAAACGGATAAATATACTCAAAATTCGATTAAAATCTTATAAAATTCTTTAAGATCCATAAGAATCTCTTAAAATCACGAAAAATCATGGTTAAAATGGTTGAAAATCCGTAAAATATTACTTTGTAAGAAAATCGTAAAACTTCCATCAGAATAGCTGTATCTTCAATTAAATTGTTGAATTTTTAAGCCAAAAATGATGAACCATTTTTAAAAAAATTTTCACGAAAAATGCAATCGAAGATATTGCAACGAAAGAGGAACGAAAATTTTAATGAAATAGTAAAATTTACAAAGAGAGTAATTTTCAACTGTAATGATGAATTTTCCAAAGAAAAAGGCAACTTTTGAACAAATAAAGATTTTTCACCCTGAAAGGAGAAAAAATTTGTCCAAATTTTGAAAACTTTGAGCCTAAAGACAAATTTTCTGTAATACATTGAATTTCAACTCTGAAATAAGTTTTTTACCAAAACAATAAGATTCACCAACAAAAGATCAATTTACAACAGCAAATGAAAAATTAACATTTCCAATTTGAAAATTTAATTTAGAAAGAAAGGAAAAAAAACAAAAAGTAGTTCAACTTTCAGTGTTATATTTTTCAGTTGTTAACAGTGTTATATCAATAGGAAAATCTAATCTTAAATCAAAAACGTCAGAATTTAATAAAAAAAGACGAATTTTTGAAAAATAGTTGTAGCGTCAAACAAATAATAAAATCTTTAACTAAAAATATAATCTCTAGGAAGCAAGTACAAAAAAAAGAAATAGAAATAGAAATATAGTGATGATGAATCATTAAAATGAATTTTATATCAAACTGGTCGCAAAACTTCAGCGTAAAAAATGTCCTAATTTTTAACCGACCATTTTTTATTTTGTCTGTCTATTAATATTCAAAGATAAGAATCTTAATCTTGTAACAATTTAAACATTAAATATTTTGTAAACAGAATAAAAGAATTAGAAATTCAAAGTTAAAATGTTCAACTTTATTATCCATTGGCTGTTATTTAATGTACCTCTTATATAAATTCCTTAAAGTTTGCAAAGATTTTTTCGTAATTCCTGACTTTTCGCAAATTCTCCAAACAAATAATATTCCCTAACTTGTTTCTGATTTTCAGCGGTCGACTCCAAAACCTACTTCTCGGTGCAAGTATTTATTTGACCAACATTTAATTGCTACTGAATATTATTTTTCTCAAAAAGTACGTCCTGGTGCTGTTTAGGAGGCATGATTTTTGGTTACAATGAAATGTTGGACAAATAAACACCTATCTCTATTTGTCTTGGAGTCAAAATAAAAATTAGTTTATCAAAAGAAACTAATTTATTGTGAGAAAAACACATTAAAAAAGCTCCTTGTTTGATTTTAGTGAAAAAATCGTCAGCTGGGCCAACTAATTAGTTTGTAAGATAAGGTACTGCTATAACAATTGCATTAGTTGCTGTGAATATTCTATTAGTACCAGAAACTAATAAAATTTTTGTTTCAACTAACAAAATAGCAGTACAAAATCTATCAAAGATATTAATTGGCCCACCTAAACAATTTTTTAAAATTTTGTTGAACAAATTGAATGTGGTAATAGAGTTGTCTAACATGCGTCAAATATGTTACTCTCATCAAACCTCGTGTGGTAGCAGATTCGGAAGGAGTTAACGTTTTGACAGTTCTGTAGCCCATCTTATGTTGGTCGACCAATCATATAAGAGGCTTTCGTTAGTTTGAGTTTCTAACAAACTTTGGCAATATTACATTCGCAAATTTTCATTCCCACTCCAACTTCGAGAATGAGGTTTTGGAATATACCATCAGGTTTTCCCTGGCATGCAAGACAGTTTAAATAATGTTGACTTCTGGAAGATAATCGTTGGACCTTGGTAACTTTAGTGTTCCCAAAGGAATCCGTTTCGAGACTCGATAAATTTCGTAATCAGGAATCGGCACGAGGGACATTTTAAAGCAAAGGAAGGAGCTGGAATCGAAAGAGAATCCTGAGGTGTCTTCTTAGTTTTCCGGGGTTCCGCTCGAGGTGGTACTTACTGGATGCCCTAGTAAGTAAGTAAGTAAGTAAGTAAGTAAGTAAGTAAGTAAGTAAGTAAGTGAGCGAGTAAGGAAGGAAGGAAGTAAGTAACCAATCACGAACCGCAGACCTCTGCAAGCCCTTCATCTCAGGATACAGTTCCTTGATCTTCCTTCGCTAAAGACCTACATCTATATGTATGGACTACGGCTGTACAGTCCGATTAATCTCAGCTAATACCTACTCGGTACCTCGACACCCCTCGCCCCACGTCTTCAGATCACCCCACTGCCCAAGATCCTGCTTCTCCTGTACCTGATGTAATTTAACCTCCCTGCTATGCCTCTTCTTTACCGATCTAGTGGTTACTAATACCCAGCTGCTGCCACGACGATGGGTAATCACTTTCACAAGTTCATCTAGCCTGCAGAGCGAACTTCGAGAAAATAAATTCGATTACGAGATATCTTTAATTTCAGCGAAGAATAGTTTCCCAGATTTTGTATTTCTTGGCAAAAAAAATGATTTCAGGAAGTTTCTATCAAGGAGGGATTGACATTTTTAATTGAGTGTGGCGTTATTGAAGCAGGATGACTTGCAATTATTGAAAACAAGTATTAATTCACTTTTGCCAACAAATTATCATATTTGCGAGGGGCAAATTTATTTATTAGTTTGAAAGTCAGATATGTGTCACTAAAAGCAAATTTTTTCTGTATAAGCTTGAATTGAAGAGATGTCTTTACAATCAATAAAGACGAATTTTCATGAAATGCATCGAGTTTTCAAGATAAAAAGTAAAATTCTCAAAACAAAAGTTCAACTTTCTACCAATAGTACAATTTTCAACCAGGTAGTTGAATTTTTAATCAAAAATAATGAATTATCAACTAAATATAAAATATTATTGACAGTTCAACCGAAAAGGATTACGGTAACAGAAAATACGATTTTCAAAAAAAAAGTTTAATTATCAAGTAAAGAACATACATTTTTAAACACACTGGCTAAGTTTCAACAAAAAAGTGCAATCTTTAAACCAAAAATATGCATTTTCAACAACAAAATTAACGTTTAATTGTGCTGTTAAATTTTCAAAGAATTTTATAAGTCATCAAGCAAAGGAGGCTGTTTACAAAGTGGCTTAATTTGTAATGAAGTAGTTGACCCTCGAAAAAAAGACTTTAATTAAAAAAGTTGAATTTGAAACTAAATAGTTACATTTCCAAACAAAAAAGGTGAATTGTAAACCTAAAATAGAAATCTATTAGACTTTTCAAATTAAAAGAAATAACTTTCTTTGACAAACGATGAATTTCAAATATAAAAAGAACAATTTTAAATCTAAAAGGACCAATGTTAATTAAAACAGTTAAACTTTCTATCAAAACATATGAGTTATAACAAATGAGTTTAATTTTCCGGAAAATAGTTGAATGTCCAATCAATAGAGATAAATTCTAAACCAGAAAGTTTTCAATTAAAAAGAAATAATTTTCAAAAACAAAATCTGACTTTCCTGCCAAAAGATGAGTTTTTAATCCAAAAATACAAACTATCTATCTAAAAAGACGAATTTCCAAACAAAAAAGTTGGGGTTTCAGCTAAAAATTTTTAATTAAGATTTAACTTTTATCAAGAAATTCAGTTTCATACCAAAAAGGGCAACTTTGAAAATTTGAATTTTTAACCAAACAATATTTTTCAGTCCTAAAAGGAAAAAAATGATAAATACAGTGTGGAGTTTTTAAGCAAAAAGACGAAATTTCTATGTAGCACTCGAATTTTCAACCCGAAAATATGAATTTCCAACCAAATAATTGAGTTTTCAACAAAAAGGCCAATGAACTAAAAATATAATAGTTGAGATTTTATTTAATAGAAATTAGTGTCCAATAACAAAAGGTTGGTTTTCTCATAATTGTCTATAGATTCAGTCAGCATTAAAGCAAAAAACGAGAAAAGGGGAATATTTTCTGGAAAACAGCGAAGAAAGAAAAAATCTTTCAAAAAAGGAGAAAAAAGGGGAACAGGTAACAGAGTATAATGTCTGTTATTACCACATAATGAACGCATAGAAATTGATATCAAATTTTCTTATGTATATTTTTCTATTATTTGGTGAAAAGGAATTTTGCACCAATTAAAATTATAATAGTGTAGCAAATTTCTGGTACGAATCACAACCATGTGTGATTTTATGTTTTCAACGGACTAAGTGATATTTAGGACTTCAACATAATTTTTTTGTTCATCTATCCTTATTCTAAGTAACTCAATGTGTGCTTTATATAAATAAAATTTTACAGTCATTTTGATAAGAACTGTTTATATCGTGTGTAGACATAATTTTCCTGATACTCATATTCAAATATTTAATTTTTTTAATACGTAAAAAATACCGTGTTTATTCTGTTATAATCATTAATATTATTTGTTCATTGTATATTTACTTCTTATCTGATTAATTCTGTTGTGCTGACATTTTTCAATCGGGATAATGGTTGAGAGCAAGGATCTGTCTCCATAATTCAACACAGTGTTGTTCCTAAAAATATCGCTTCTCTATGCTAGTCTGTGATAATATAGCCTTCATCAGTTTGTATTAATGCTATATCTAGAACATTTAACCTATCTATAATTTTACTTTAACGATAAATTCTACTCTTGGTTATATATTATAAAAAAGTGCAGAATCATCAACATACCTGGCATAAAGATGCAAATTTATTTTTTGATGATTGTTTTGAATTTTCTAGTGGGTGAACCTATTTTCGAAATTACTGCTCATTAAAGATAGTCTACTTTCTGGCCTTTCACCAGGCAATACGTTAAAGAGAGATCAAAATTAATTGTCGCGACATAAACTATTTTAATATTTTTATTTAAATATTTTTTATGCTTATCCCTTAGAGAACGTTAAATGTACCTTTTTGAATGCAGATTTTGTTAAGATTATTTGGAATGTTATGGCTTCTTGAACAAAAAGTAAATAAAAATGACATTGTTCCAAGTTTTTACGACCTGTAGCCCGGATGGAATTAGCGGGAATTTAATCTTAATACGAATCTACACTGCTGGGAATCGTCCTACAATTATGAAACAGCATTCGCCATTACCAGTCACTGGTGTGGCTTTCGCACAGTTTGAAATTATCGCCCTTCATTCCCACGGAGACGTTTTTTTATCTGTTTCAGTATCGATCGAGCCTTCAGCGTCGATTAAAAGTTGGTCGATGTTTGCTGAAATAATAACGAGCAGAGGCGTCAGTTCGGAAATTTGATTATTCTTTTAAAGGGGCCTGCTTGACAATGACTGTCTATCCTGCCGGTGGCGCGACACGTCGTTCATGATTCAGGATAACATATGGTTCTCTAGTTACTGGGTTATAAAAAATGTAAAAGGGTAACACTGATAACCGTACTACCACTGTAGATACGTCCTAAGAATGTCAGAGCAATCGCGCTAATGCGTGTGCTTCTGCATTATACATCAACCGGAGGGATTCGCCCTTGTCATTTTCCCTAACAGAAAAGAGGAAATAAAGAAAGGTCTCTACTAATACTTACAAACTCGGAGTAAATCAAAAATCAATCCAGCCTGAACGATATTGGAAGGCGATTTCTCGAACGTCACTTTTCTCGGACATCAAGCAGAAAGAGAAATGGCATATCAAACATTATTGGCAGTAACAAAAGAAAGCATAGCTGATTCCTTAAGCTTTCTTTGGATCGCAGTTTTTTTTCTCCCTTAAACTTGAAAAATTCTCTAAAACACCTGATATTAAAAATTATAAAATAATTTCCCCCTTTTTCCGTTTTCTATAAGCAACAACGAAAATGTCAACAAAATTTTAAATATACAATACCGGTCAGAATTCTGCAATTACCTGTTTTTTTGACGATTAGTTAAGTTTTCTTAATTTTAATTATATTAAAGTTCAAATTTTGTTTTTCTAAAATGTTAAAAGCTTTCGAAGTTGATTGCAAAATAAACACAGGATGAAACCAATGTTACTATTTTTGGAAAAGATATTGCAAAAAACGTGCAACTCTCAATGCTACACTATATTTTTAATATCGTCAGAAATAATTAAAAATTTTTAACTTTCTTTTGCTAATTTAAAAACAAAATTGTATATAGATTCACAGCAACTTATCTGCATAAATGTACCATATTTTTCTAACATGCTACAAGAAGCTAAAGTTCGGATAAAAGATTGGAAAATTTTAAATATACTTTTTGGTAAGAAAAATGTATTCGTAAAATTTATGAAATATTCACACAATCATTAAGTTTCTGTAAAGCTAATTTAAAGAATATATTATTTCCATTTTTGTTATCAAATTTCTACAGACAAGATGTTTTCGGATCTTTACAACTTTTTTATTTCTACTTTAATTTTTTGCGCTATGTTAAGAATGTGGTTTAGATTAATATTGATGACCTGCTGTATTATTTTAAATGTTATTAAAAATTGAAAAACAAATAGATATTTGTACTATTTTCTCAATATTTGCTGAAAAAAATTGACCAAGTGGCTCTGTTCAAATTAAAATTCTGATTGGTAGTGTATAATCGACTTGACAACAACAAGAAAATTAATTTTTTACCAAGAAGATTACTTTTCTACCAAAAAATAATCTAAGCAGTTGAATTTTCAACGTAAAAAGTTGTGGAATTTTGAAGCAAAAAAGTCGATTTCTCTTCGAAACAATAAAATTTTTAACCCAAAAATATGAATTTTCAACAATAAAGTTCATTTTTTAACAAATATTTGAATACTCTTTTGAAACAGTTAATTCTTCAACATAGTCAGTAAATTCTAGAGCAAATAGATACATTTTTAACTAAAACCATGAATCTTCTACTACGCAAAATAAGTTTTTAAAGAAATAGTTGAATTACCAATTGAAAAAGATTCTAGTTTTTATGCAAAAATAATTTAGATAACTACAAAGCGGACGCATTTTTCAATTAAAGAGTTGATCTTTTATCCGCATAAGATTTTTCTATTCAAAAAGAAAAGAAATGTCAACTCAATTGTGGAATTTTCAAGCCAAAAATAATAAATTTTATACAAAAAAGTTGCATTAATGATCCAAAATGATGAATTTTCAGCAAAAAAGTGAATCATCATCAGATGCTTTCTTTTTAACCAAACTGTTAGGATTTTTAGCGAAAAGACCTTTTAATCATTATATAAAACTAACAACATGTTTAGCCAAGAAATAATTTTTTAACCAGAAATATATTAGTACAAGTACCAAGCAACAAAAGCGGGATTTTTTAATTTTATTCTATTAATAAATTTCTGCGTTAAAAATCTTTTAGAATACATATTAGGAAAAAATTCTATAACTGCACCATGTTACTGATGTATAATAAAATTCGTAAAACAACATATAAAAGTATTTTAGTTGTACTTGTGGGAACAAAATTTTTTAAAATAAAAAATAATATGCAAAACATTAATAATTTTGTTGTTTTCGTGCATAATAATTTTTTTAAATTTCTGTTTATTTTTTTTAATAAGATGTTCTTCCAGCTAACATCAAATTTTTTGATTGTCTGGAAGCTTTTAACTGATAAAAAATGCGAGACAATCCAATTTAAAAATCTAAGAAAAACAACAGAAACTAACTAACCTAACTTAGAAAAAAGACTTTGAATGACTCAAGGTACTCTAATGAAAATAAAATAATAGAAAAAATTGAAGAGAATAAGGACCCAAACTTTATCTACTAAGAAAAATACATTTTGTTTTAATCCAAACATGAGAATTTTTCAATTCTGTAGTTTTCTGTTTTTTTTTAGATCTTATTGTTTCTGATATATTTTCATCCGTAAAAAGTGCCAAAGAGTTTAACAGATTATTTAAATGTATTATTATTAATTTTAGATGTTAATTTTGTTTGTTTACTGGTCTATATCAATATTATTAAAATATTGATGAATCTTAAGATTGTGAAAAAAATGTCTCTATCTCCGCTGGGA
>JAAAKG020161249.1:0-29253 GCA_010014905.2 Druon quercuslanigerum
AAAAGAAAATCAATGAAAAATTAAATCATAAAAAAATTGTGGATCTTTTTTGGGGGCACAATTTTCGTCGATTCATCTTTTTTCGCATCTTGCTTTGTTTGACCATGAAACGGATTGATTGATTCTTGACTATTTTTTTCCGATCTAAATTCAAATTTTTGACATTTACAAAACGATTTTAAAAGTTGTCGTGATAATATTCTAGGGCCTTCAAAAATAGCGTTTTCTATTTCTTAACTTTTTCCCAAAGCACGCGTTGTTTTCCTTCAATTGTTTATTTTCTTTCGGTTCTTTGAATTTTAAAAATGCCATAACTGAAACGGGTAGTTTTCGGCCCTCAGAAAAGGCGCACTACAATTTAAATTAACGGGGGAAATGATTCGAATGGCAACGCCACAAAATGACCTCACAGAAATCAGAACATTCGAGAATCTATCAAAATGCGAATATGTGCAAATTATACCGATCGATAATTTCGCACGCTAGAAGGCTGGACGTCATGCAAGCCGAGAATCACTCGAACAGCTATGAAGCTTGCGGGGCCTATTTTAGTTAAGGTAGCTTCTGGCTGTTTTTAAGGTTTGTGCTGTGTGGCAAAATAAGTAAAAGTTAATAAGTAAATAAAAATAAAATAAATAGTGAAAATTAAGAATAAAGTGCGTTTCTGCATTAGTGAGAAAATTACGCAATCACTCAATTGGGACTGGATATGTTTTAGGTACTCATTAGCTTTTTCTAGAATACCAGGAAGCAGTTTCTTTTCACCCCATGAACCATTTAAGAGCTCAGAACACAATCATAAATAAAAGGGCAAGGGACAGTTTGACTTCAGCAAAGTTTTCAATTAAAAATAATTAATATAAAGTCAAGGGTTTGAAAATTGAAAGGAGCAAAGTCATGCAGGGAGTTAATAAGGAAGTTGAACTTTTGCCTAGAAGTTCTCATTTTATAATTGTTAAATTGTTAAATATCTTAAGTAAAAGTAAAAGAGAAAAACGTCAATTCACAAAATTGACCATCGAATTTAATAGAGTAGAAAAATAAATATGTTACAACTGGTACCCTTCGTGGGACACTCGAGTTGTTAAAAGGATACATGAACTGCGTAAACTCTCTCCTCGCGTGAAATAATTGGAGAGCGATCTTTAAATTTGAATAACAATTGGCACGCGTATATGTCAATCACTCTCAGATGCCAAGAATGCGGTATTGTTCACTTGACCGCAGAAGTTCATAACTTAGCAGCGGATAATCTTTATTAGAACAGTGTTAAAAAAGAATTCAAGACTCGTTTAATTTAAAAAGAAAATCGATATGATAAATAAGGCTCTATTTCATCATATTAAATCAAATTAACTCATAAAAATCTTTCAAATAAAGCAATGGGAATAATTAATAATAATTTATGATAAATTGGATAATTAAAATTTATTATTATTAACTGTAGTGCAAAAATAAATTGCTAAGGTAATATAGATTTAATTAAACCAAAAATTAAGATCTGTACGACCAGTAAAAGGTAAACTAGTCAGATCGAGAGAATTCATCAAAAATAAACGAGAATAAACAAAGTTTATGACGATGCTGAATAGAACACACATCAATTAGTTAGCGTGACTGATCCAATATTAAATACGAAAGATTATATGGAGCATTTAAAAATTGCAAACTGAGAGTGCCTAAAAAGTTAATAATAATAATAAGGTGACCGTAGCTTTCAGAAAAAAATTTTGCATCATACAGCAAAGATCACGTAGAAACAAAAAAGCGAATTGATTCATTTGCGATAAAGCTGAATAAGAAAATCCGGCAAGGTGACCAAATGAGAAAAAAGTCATTTTAAGTTCAAGGTAAATACCTAGAAGAGCATCTCGTTGATTTTCAAGAAAAGGTGGAGGTTTTAAGGAAAACGACGGACGAAATACATATAAAGCTGAAGCATTATCTGTCACCTAAGTTTTCAGGAAACATTGGTGAAAGACTGATGACGTTTTTTCGAGATTTTGAGCAATATCTCAGGGCCAAAGACCTAAGAAGGCGCGATTTTTCCTTCTAAATAAGATCATGTATAGAAGGAAATTCGAAAGAATGGCGAATTCTGTTAGAAGATATAGACGCTAAAGAATTTACCTCCCAAAATAAGTGTATAAATAAACTTTTAAAATTTAATAATAGATTAAAAATCGGTAAGGAACTTCAATACAGATTTTATAGAGAAGAAAAACTAACTAAATCAGAATATGCGATTAAAATGATGAACAACGCGAAATACCTTATTCCTCTACTATCTGAGCCTGAAATACTTAATAGCTTATCTATGCATTTACCGAGAAAGTTAGAGCAGCAATGTTGATATGTAGTATGATAAGCTGCGAAGAGTTAGTACCATTTTTTAAGTCATTCTACCAATCGGGGCCTATAAATTATCGAGAGAATTATTCAACTCGAGAAAATTCGGCTTTTGATCAAAGTAATTATGATAGAAATCAGGAATATCGTGGTAATAATCTAAACAACTATCATAATCGTGGAAATCATAGTATGCAGAAGCGCGGAAATTTTTTTTGGAATCGGAATTCTAATTTCAGGGATGATCGCAGGTAGCAAAATTTCGTTTATGGACGAAGTCACGATAGTCTCGATTGAAATAATCGATTTTCTCAAGAACATTGTCACAAAAATAATAACCGCGAATATGATAATCGAGATTATCAAGACAATCGCAACAGAGGTTATTAAAATCAAGCAAATCTTGGAGATCGAAATCCAGTTTTTGAAGGTAGACAATATCAAGAAAAATATAATTGTAGAGGTCAAAGCTGTTAACGCGGTGGATATGATGATCGATGTGACCGTCGCTTTAATGAAAGAGACTCGATATTAATTGGATCCGGTGATGAATGAGGTAATTGGGAGTCAAAAAATAATACGTGGTCCAACAACCCAAATAGTACAAATGATATCGGTTGGAGAGATGTTGATCTAAAACACTTGAGTGGTGCTGTAGAAAAGAGCGTACATAGAAAAGAAAGCCATAGTTGCAACAAAGTAATTTCGTCAAGTGGATATCGGGAACAGAGTAATAGCAACAATAATATGAGTAGACAAAACCAAGTTAGGGAATATCTGGGACAGAATGCAAATACACAAACTCGTAGTTCAGAATTAGATTCAGAAGAGGTAACATTCAGATCTAGTCGTGATAATTCGGGAAATTCGCAAGTTAAGATTTGGTAAATGCCGTACGATAGAGGAAAATATGGGGCTAAATTATGTAAAAAAAAACTTTACCTTTAGACATGTGAGGCAATCTTCTGGAAAATAAAGACCATGAGGTAAATAGGAATTTGGATAAATGTCCAGTCATAACCATTAAAATACCAAATGTCGAGACTGTAGCTCTAATTAATACTGAAAGTTAAGTAACGTGCATCTCTGATACCGTTTTCAAAAAAAAATCAAAAATTAAGTAAGAAATGTAAACTATTGCCAGTAGTAGGCACTTATATCGTAGACGCAACGGGGGCGAGGTGAATTGAATTAAAAAATCAAGTTTATGCAAAATTAATTCTTGGAAATTGAAAACGAAAATACGTATTTTTGATATGACCAAATTAAATAAAGAGTGTATAATTGGGGTGCATTTACTAATAAGATTAAAGGCCAAGATTGATTTTGAATAAAATACGATTCAGTTAAGAGATAAAGGAAACGTCTTCAGAATACAATTGTTGGACCACGATCAAAAAAAATATAAGGCTTTTATATGAATCAGAAACTATGCAAAAACAAAAATACTTAAACTGCTTGGAAAAATATTTAATGGTTGAAGAGGTACACTTAAATGTAATTCAGGAAATAGATTAGATAAAAGCGTATACTTAAACTCAGGACCATTTCGCATTAACTGAAGAAGAAATTAAGGAAAAGATCTTAAAATGCACGATAGTTGAAACTTACAAAAAAGAAATATTGGACAAACTCAATCAGAGATACAAAAAGAAATTTTTAAAAAGGCTAGAAAGAATATCGTTTTATGAGCATCAATTAAAAATTGATGATAAAAGACCTTCTTTAATAAGGACCTGTCCAGTTCCTATGCGCCTCAGAGACAAAGTAAACAAAGAATATAGTCATTTGCTCGATTTAGGGGTAATTTAAAGATTCAATAGCGCATGTATGAACTGACAGAGCTGCACCGACAGAGATTTTATTTTAAAGATGTGGAAGTACAAAAGTTATGTCAATTGTCTTAGATAGTAGTTTTTGGCAAATACAGTTAACTACTGAATCCATGAAATAAACGGCATTCCTAAGTAAAAAAAAATGCTATGAGTTCTGCATTACCCTGTTTGGTTTGTAAAAAAGCACGGCTGCACTCATTAGGGCATTAGAACTAGTACGAAAACGGTTGTGCGAATTTGTTATAAGGTTCATCAACGACATGCTATGCACGTCACAAAGCGTCTTTCAAAACCTGGAACACTTACAGCTTCTTTTTTAGCGTCTGCAGGATAAAAACGAAATGGACAAATTTAGAAAATCCCACTTTCTTAGAACTGAAGTCAAATTTTAGGGACCCCTTCTAACACCACTAGGGATCAAGCCGGACCCAGAAAAAATTAAAGCACTCCATGGATTTCCGACTGATAGAAACGTTAAGCAATTACGAGGATTTTTAGGTGTAGTAAATTACTACACAAATTTTACAAACCAGCATGCGCAGGAAATCGTGCCACTATTACAATTGCTACGAGCAGGAAAAAGATGGATTTGGAGATAAAACAGGAAAGTTTCATTACAAAAATTTAGGAGCTTTTTTGTCAGTTTGTAATTCTCACATACATAGTATACATACCTGGTATTCGTTTTCAAATAAAAAGGTTTACTTACCTTTTTATTTGAAAACGAATACTAGCGATGTATGGAGCCTGTACTCTATCAGACAGACGAAGAAGGTTAGTATCTGCCAATATCGTTTTCCAGCATGACACTAAAGGGGTCAGAACTAACATACTACACGACTGAAAAAGAACTCTTAGCGATTGTATGGGCCCACTGAAAATATTTAACTTACCTCTTGGGAGCTAAACTCATAATTAGAACAGACCATAAAGCACTAATATTCTTAAAAACGTGCAAAATTGTCAGCGCAAGGCTTATTTGCTAGATAATGGCTATTCAGGAATACTGATTCGAAATTAAACTTTGTGAGGGTAAAGAAAACGTAATTGCACATACCCTAAGCCGACTTACGACCCATGAGCACAGATACCCATTTTACCGTAATAAAGGCACAATATTTTAAGATGTTTTGGTGAACAAACCATTGTAGATGTTTTGGTGAACAAACCATTTTTCGAGATAAGAATAAGGTTAAAGAATTTTCTACAGGAGCAAAGACAAAGATATGAGAATATAAAGAAAGGCCGTACAAAAACATTAAAATTTATAACAATCTAATTTATCTTGTCTCGAAAGAAGTTAAGAATTGAGAAAATGATTGCTGGAATCATATTCAAGATAATAGATGAAAACCTCAGATGATATGCACACGTGGATGCACAGAGAGTATTCCGAATGATAAACGAATACTTTTCCCACCAACACGTCGACAAGGTGATCCAAAGTAGGCTAGCAAGCTGGGACTCCTGCCAAAAAAATAAATTTACAACACAAACGTGCTTTGCTTAAATGAGGACCTACGTTCCCAAGAAACCTGGGGAAATCCTATCCATCGAGTTTTATGGAACACTAGCTTCGCCGAAAGGTGGTATTAAAAACGTCTTATCAACGATCGCTGCGTTTAGCAAATGTTTACGTTTATATCCAACTCGAAGAAGTACGACAAAAAGCACCATCAACACGATCTTTAATAATTATATTCCTAGATATGCAAAGACACAAAAAATCGTGACGTACCATGGAACCCAATTTACAGCGGACCACTGGGTAAAAAAACTAAAGAAAGAAGGGATACAACTAGTAGTTTCTTCCATGTCACCCACAGACCAAAATGGTGAAAAGAAGCCATCGGGAGTTGTCAAGATTCTTTAGGACGTGATCAAAGATAGACACAATTCATGGGGGAGTAGGATTAAGACAATAAAAAACTTGTATAAATGAGACTCACCACGAAACCAGAGAGTTAACACAAGTCAATTTCTAGCTGAAACAGAAACCAAAACGTGCATGGGGAAACTGGTTGAAGTTGCCATCCATCAAACCCAAAACAGGGTACGAGAGAAAGATACAGCTTCCCTACAAAAAGTTTATCAAGAAAGGAAAAAAAGTATCTTATAGATTGAACAAGGATTAGAAACTCACAGAATTAATGGTTAGTGAGTAAGTACTCTTGAAAATGTTAAGGATCTCCGATAAAGAAAATAAACTTATCGCGAATTCGTGCAAGTCTACGATGGAACTTTCAAAATAAAAAGGAAGTTATACCAGGAGCGTATTTGATGTGGGACCCTGGAGAAAAGGGCGAAAAGGTTATGTACCACACACAGAATGTAAAAAGGTACATACCAAGAAAGAAGGAAAAGGGATCGGCATAGCATGTCTACAGAAACAAATATGAAAATAGAAATACATGTGAAGGAACTAATCCAAATACACCTTGAGATTAGATTTAATAGTTCCATAAATGTAAAGTAAGGACTCATAATTGGTAAATCTAGAAAATAATTTGAAAAAATGGATCAGTCGTGCGATGGTAGACTTAATAGCTAGAAGGGAAAATACTAGCATAATACAAGATTGTAAAATATTATACGTGTCAAAAGAAACAAGAAAAATAAAAAAATATTTTAGACAACAAAAAATATCTTTAAAAAAACAGCCTGAGGAAAACATTTGAGACTACAATAATGACAAAAATCTAAATAGAGATAAGCAGATTAAATAAAAATAAAGTAAAACAAACAAAAAGAAAGAAACTTTACAATTACACGTAAGTTTATAAGGAAAATTAGTTTAAGAATGAGTGAATTTGAATAGTTTGAACATTTTGTAACAAGCGAAAAGTTTAGTTGATGTGTCGTATAATTAAACTGTATAAAGATATGAGAACAGTAAATATAAATAAGCAATAAGATAGTAATCGTCGAATAATTAGGGATTGTCACAACATTAGAATTGCGAGCATGAAGATAGAGCCAAATTTGTTCGGTCGAACCTGATAAACCTATATTAAGAAATAATTGCGCCTAAATATTCCGAGAACGAAAACTAGTTCCCACAATCTGATAAAAAGTGATATTTTAAATCAAGAGGAAATAAAATAATATAAAATGAAATTACGAAAGCTGTCACAAATTAAATAGAAAACGAAATAAAAGTCGATTTAGACAATTTTTTATAAATAAAACAAGTAAAGAAGATGAGGACGAGGCAACGTCCTAAATATACTGGATGCAGAGGTCTTGAATATACCCGAAAGTAAGCTTTGGGATAGGAACAAGTAATCCGACTTGCGACGAGAAAGAAAACTGTTTGACGAAATGCAAAAGTTTATTTAAAACAGTATTGATGAACTCAAGGAAGCGCTGAAAGCTAACGCTAAAATTAAAGAAATTCAATGCCTGGAAGAAGCAACGGACGAGGAAATCCTTTGCGGACAAACTATTAACAACAATTTCTTTTTCTTCATATTTGGCACACAGATGATTAAAGAATATAATGTCGATGAAAAAAACAGCTGTAGATAGATTGTGTAAATAGTAGAAAGTGGATGATTCTCAGAATCAAGTAAAATAAAATAACGAGTTCGAACAGAATGAGAACTTTCTTGGGTTGGCGATCTAGAAGGCTGCTAGAAAGCTTCCGGTGCCTATTTTAATTGAGGTAGCTTTTGGCTTTTGTTAAGATTTGACATGTGTGGCAAAAGAAGTAAAAGTTAATAAGTGAACAAATTATTCAATGACTCAATTTGGATCAAAGAAGCTTCATTAACTAATTTAATTTTTATCAAATGCGAGGACACAGTTTCTTTATAAGCCATTAACCATTTGGCAGCTCAGAAACCTATTTTCTACATTTTGGACAGATCAGGGTGTGTTTCATGAAACTAATCCTAGAAGGTGTAACATTTTCCGAGATGATCTAATTTTTGAATGGTAAAATCACGTCATCTCAGACAAAAATTACTAGTCTCAGTAAATCAAAAATAAAAGGCCTATGCAGATTAAATACTCCCGAAATGACATCTTAAATTTTATTCATACTGAACCGACCATATGATTCAGCTGCTAAGTTGTAAACCAGAAAAAAAATTATTCACAAGTCTGTAGGAAAAAAATCTATTTTTACTTTGAATAGAAAAATATATAAACTTGACGGTTAGCAAACAGTTTACTGAGTTTTCCCGAAAAATTGATTTATTTTAAATAATAACTCTATGAAAAGTTTACTATATATATAAATTAATATAAGCCAATACAAAATTGAGAGAGTTGTCGTCAATTCTGAGTCCGCTTCAGAGGTTCTAACCATTTTTGAAGCAAAATAAAGAAGGTTTAAAAATGCCTGAACCATTGCAAAGTCTTAACTATGGGACTCAAACATAAATATCAGATCAAGCAGCAATTTGATTTCAGAAGAGTTTTTAATTAAAAATAATTTATTCAAAGTCAAGGGTTCGAAAATTAAAAGAAGCAAAGTAATTCAGGAGATTAATAACGAAATTCAAATTTCACCTAGAAGTTCCCTTTTTATAGTTCATAATCCTTTAATTTTTCTTTAAAAGGTTCATAAACCTGAAAGGTATGGTACCAATCTGTATAATTTGTAGCGATCTTCTTGACAGAGTATAGTAAAATTATTGACAGTCAGCTTCATGAATGAATTCGTTGTCACAAACGATTATACGTAAGACAGCCTAGCAAAGAGTTTTTTTTTATTATAATTTTATTATAATTACCTTTTAAAGTACCAATTTTGTTATCAATGTATTACAAAAAATATTTAAAATAAATATGCAAATAACAATTTTGGGAAAAAATGCTAGTAAATTAGCTCTGTACTGCAACCCTTTATTTACAAAATTGTGCATAAAAAATACTAACCATAAATTAAATTCATAGATAGAGGAAAATATGCGGGATGCATAGGTTGCTACATATTTTTAAATGTTTCATATAATTTATAGTATATATATATTTACAATGTATAGTAATTAAATTGCCCAGAACTTTTTTGCGTTCTTGCATAATAACTGAAGTTTCCTACTTTTTCCTTACATTTTCATCTAGTATTTTTTATTATTCCAGTGATACCATCAGTTGAAAAATGATCCTTAAGATTGTTTTCGTCGATAAGTTCTGAAAGACTGATTCCATGTTATCTAAATTCTCGAGCTAATCCCAAACCCAAAATCATCAGTAACTTTGGGGTGTTTAACTTCGGCAAACGTACACCTTATTCTTGACTATCAAGTTTAACCTTTTACCTCTAGTTAGAATTCATAGATTCAGCGTAGGTCCTACCAAATTTTTAGTAGGAAATAGATTTTTAAGTTTAAATAAGAAGGAGTATGTAATAAAAACATAAATTGTGGTAAAATTAACTCAATTTGTACTTAATTTTGTATTGCAATATTCGTACAAAGCATGATCAATGGATTTATCGGTAAAATTTACAAACATTATAAATATTCAATAGTACGCATCTTTATGATTTTTGAAGTATTTACTGAGAATACTTTTGTTCCTTTGGAACAGAAACCAAACGAAATATGCCACAGTATTATAATTTAAAAATGATAAAAGGTTACAAAAATTTTTTAAACCCCTAAAGAAATTGGAAATTAATTCGAAGAAGGATACATTTTTCAAAGATATGCAGTTTTATTTTATAACCAATTTTATCGAAAATATGCCAGAAGAGACAAAGGAACCTTTTTTAATTCCAAACCAACAACCAACCCTACAACATACACTTCTTAAACCACAAGAATTTTTTTAGTTAACCTTGCTATTCATATTGGAATAAATTATTATTATACAAAACATACAATTCTAGGTACACTAGAACCTCGTTTATCCGAGCCCACTTAATCCGAGTTCGCGATTATCCGATTTTCAAACAAAAATAGTTGGCCCGTCTTATTCGAACTATAACGCCAGAGTAGTCTGAATTATCCGAGCCTTATGCATTATTTGTATACATGAACTTGTATTAACCAATCTAAACAGATCTTCCTAAACCTCTGCTCTGATTGGTTGATAATATAAATACTCTCTAAGTTAAAAACTGTGTGGAGCGCTCTTAAATAAATATACATCATGGCATGTGTAATATAAAGTATTTATAAGATTTTTTAAAACGTGTTATTATACAAATTGAATATTTATTTAGATATACTTACAGTTAATTATACCGAGACTTTCTTTTTATTTAAAATTCCGTTTTCTCCGAGTTTCCCGATTATCCAAGTAGCTCCACAGTAGCTCAGATAAGCGAGATTCTACTGTAATTCTATTACTTTGAAAACAATTTTACATCATCTTCATAATTTCACTATCTTTATTTATTGTGAATGCTTAAAAAAAAAATTTTTTATGTTAGAGGGATGCTCTTTAATACAAATGAAACATGAAGTTTAAAGGAATTTTATTTGTCACAAAGAGAATATTTTTGCAGCACAATTTATCCTTTACCGAGCAAATTCACCTGATCTAGCAGCTTAATAAATCTGTCAGTGCAGAGAAACATATTGAAGCAGTTCCAAACACAGCAGTCAAGAGAACGACGGTCTTATTAGAAGAAAAATTGTTCTCTGCATAAATGATCTTCTTTAATCATGTCACTACCTTTTTCAGCAAACATCATAACTGGTGCATTAGTATTTCCTCTTGGAACAACTGGTATAACAGATGCATCAATAACTCTTAATCCATGAATTCCGTAAACTCTTAACCTTGGATCAACAACAGCTTCATAATCTACTTTCGGACCCATTTTGCATGTTCCAACAATATGATGAAATGGAAAACCTAATTGTCGCACCATACACGTCCAATATGCTTTTGAGTTAAATTGAATCCTGTCGCAAGGAGGCACAGGAGTATCGTCAAGTTTAAATTGATATTTTCTCATAGTCGCAGTATTAAATACATTAAGTCCAATTTGAATACCCTGAATAATACGTTCTAGGTCTGGTTCGGCAGTTAAATATCCAGGATATATCAAAGGTGACCCCCAGACTGGATTTGTAGCATTAAGTTTTATGAACCCTCTACTATTGGGGGTTAGCAAGGCTGTCCAGATGGAGAATTTATTTTCATCTGAAACAATCAAATTTAATTGCGTGTCGGGGATATACCTATTTCTCTCATACTCCGTGCGAGCATAGGCAGCAAGAAATGCTGGGCCCATTGCGGAGAACGTTCCCTTTTGCGTCATTGCATAATAGGTAAAGTTTCCTACTTTTTCTTGACATTCAAGATAATTATCTGGAATAACTTTTTTTCGTATTCCAGAAACACCTATGGCAACAAATGATCGTGAAAATTGCGACCGACAGATAAGTTCTGAATTACTTGAATTCCATTTTCGTTAAGTTCATCAGCTGGACCTACACCTGAATTCATCAGTAGCCTTGGTGAGTTTATAGCACCTGCTGATACGATTACTTCTTTCGTTGCAAAAAAATACTGAGGAGGTTCATTAGGCGATGATTTACATTCAACACCATAAGCTCTTCTGGACACCGGATCTATTAAAATTTTAGTTACATAAATATTAGTCTTGACTATCAAGTTGGGCCTTCGTCCCCGAATTGGTCGAATGAATGCTGAATTAGCACTTTCACGAACACCGTTGTCTATAGTTGCTTGGGCATTGCTGATTCCTAATTGACTTCTTGCATTTATATCCTTAGTTGCATATCCTAGTTCGTTGAAAGCTTCTTCTACTATTCTTGCTGCTGGAGAGAAGAAAGGATATTTTGATACTGAGAAATATCCTCCAGTTCCATGATAGCCCGGATTCTGACTAACGATCTGAACATAATATATTAACTCTTCAATATTTAATCCCAATAAAAATAGTTAGTCAATTATGTAGTGATTTTCATACCTCTAGGTCTGTATTGTCTTCTGACTTCTTAAAATAAGGTAAAACGTCATGATAGCTCCATCCAGGATTTCCGTGCCTGGCGAGATTATTGTAATCCTCTGGATTACCTCTGACATACATCATAGTATTATGCGAACTTGAACCACCCATTGCCTTGAAGTTAAATAGAAATTGTAAATCACACTTCGCTCTAAATCGTGATTATTTTCTAATTGTGTATTATCATAATTTTACACTTTTAGACTATATATAATAAAAGAATCAAATTAACCCTTCCACGAGGTAGATCGCATCCTTTGTTTATCAAGCATGATCCTGCTTCCGCTTGGGTTGTATAATTCCAATCAATAGCAGTTTTTCCAAGCTGGTAAACAAAACCAGGAATATCAGCCGCAATTGGTTCCTCTCCTCCTGCTTCGAGTAGCAGTACCTGGTAAAAATGTATAAATTAACGTATTTTCTATCCAAATCTTACAATTAAAAATGTTTAAAGATAATGATAAAGTTACATTCCACTCTTTGATTTCTGAAAGTCTATTTGCTACAACACATCCAGCAGTGCCAGCTCCTACCACGATGTAGTCATAATATTTGGGTTCCCTCTTAATTTGCTTTAAGAAAAAAAGAAATTAAAACTATCAGCATAGCTTGACAAATTCAAATTAAAATAAATAATATAATTATATTCACCTCACTAAATCTTACATCCTCAGGCCAGAAAGCCCACATCAGCGAACTGAAGATTGTTGCCATGCATGTGCAGTAGTTTGCAGCACACCACGTTGGTATAAATGGCAGAAGCGAGGGCAGAATCATCCTGATGTTTAGTTACAGTTGAATGTTTGCAGTATATAAATAGAAAAGCAACAAAATATCACTGTAAAAAAATTGCATTAGTCAGAATAATAAAATGGACTACTTTCAGAGTGTTGAATTTGTTGACGCTGGTGAAATTACAAAAACTGTTGAAATTAATTTTTCCAACGTAATCTCACGTATTTAAATTCGATAATTGATACCGCGGCCTACTTGTTCTGCTCTGAACGTGTTATAAGTCGAAGTAATCGTAAAGTTTCAAAGTTGCGGAAAATAATGAAAAAATGGTTAAATTCAAATTGTTTGTAAAAGAGCGTGTTTCAGAATGGTATAAATTATGGAAAAATTTATTTGAAAAATTGATAAAAAATATTAAACAAGAATTTTTTCATTTAAAAAACTGCATTCTGCCGTATTCCTTATTTAAACGGGAAATTTACAAATTCTTGTCAAATTACCATTATACACGATTCTTATGTAGATGCTAAAGTTACCATGTTGAATAAAAGCACGAATATTTTGTTTAGAATACCATCACCTAGAATTCATAATGCATTTGTAATTTTACAGAATCTGTCTAGAAACTTACATAACCTAAAAGTTGAATTCCATACTCGAAGTGGATATTCGTTATTGTAAGTGAAAACGTTACTTTGGGAATAGGTAATATTCGGACCAACTCTGAAAGTGGTAAAATTAGTAGATTTTTTTTTAAGCATGGGAACTAAGTTCATGTTATTATTAATATTATAAAATCATTAAGCTATTTCCCTTTTAAGGTGTTTATGAATTTAGGCCAAAAAGTGGGACTAGAAAAGGCTATCCAATTGAGAGAAATATAATGTAGAAACTGACAATTTTAAAATGACTGGAAACTAAGATTGAGACAAGTTCGACTGTGGGTCGCGATAAACAGTGCAATTGCAATTTTAAACAACAAATAAAAGCTAAATCAAGAGATTTTAAATTGACTATTTGGTTAAAGTGCACTTGGCAAGAGAAAGCTATCAAATTTCGAGTAAAATATTAAAGAATTAGGAGGTTAAAGTGTCATCGGGTTTGAAAATCATCTTTGTATAAGGATTAAAAATCTAAACCTTACTTAATTAACGATTTAAAACCAAATTGAAAGGGCCTTTTTACTGTAGAGTCTCCTTTTGTGTTTCTTATAAGGTGTATATTTGAAATAAATTAATTAATATTAATCAGTTAATATCTTTTTCTTAATGCGTCTAATATGCCGAATTTTTTTAAATTGGTACATATTTTCTGCTTGAGTTTATGTAGGAGAAATTCAATTTTTTACAGAGACCTGAAAATGAAAAAAATCTGATCCAGTGTATGGTTTGGTGTTGGATGACGCTCCGGTCAGTAAAGACAACAATGAGTATTAGTTTGCTCAAACAAGGCGAGTTTTGGTATAGCATTCTACTGTTCCCTTTGACCCGCATCCGCAATAATATTAATCATAGATCTGTTTGATAACTTAAAGCTGGCTGATAGTGCGCGTATCCTAAATACCATAATATGCTTGCTACATGTGCACATGATCTGACTGTCCCTGCCCCAGTTTTTCAAGAACAGTACTACCAAAATATTTCTTTATTGTTTTGTGCTTCATCCAGTTGTAGCTCTTGATCATCGGCTGACTGAACCAAATTATCTTCTACTTAGGACATCCAGATCTGATATTTCGTTGCGCGTCTGAAACGAGAATACACTTGCACCCTGATTAAATTCTGTTCATGGACAAGTTTGTGCAACTCCAAATCTTCCATTCGCTCCCTGTCAAACTTATCTTGGATGTAAGCTTCCGCTAGATTCAGCTGATAGATTCCTACCGTCAGTTGCTTTATATAAATTATATCCAGCCTAGAGAAATGAGGTACTTGGTGTTCATTAAGATGAATCCATCTGACATTCCTGGTATACAGGTTGTCAATTGTAACTCTGGGCTAGAGCCATCTGTATGCAAGGACGATCCTTGTTAAAAATCGTTCCAGCAATACGGTAAAAATCGCCGATGTTAATGGCATGGTTCATGTTCATGAGATTACCGAAGAACTTAAAAACAATTTTTATATGGCCATGTCGTGCCTCTACTATCCACCTTGTCTTAGTGATCAATATTGAAACATTTGCTTCTTCTGTATAAAATTTCCTTTGTCCATGAACTAACTTAGGTACCATTTTATGGTTAATACCAAGATTTTCAAGAAGCGATGGGGCATCAGGATATTTACGGTCCACAATGATAATGCCATCGCTTTTGAACTATTCTCCTAGCCCATTAACATCGATTTCAAATTCATTTATAAATATGACAGTATCATTACGTCGAGAGTCAGAAAAGTAGGGCCCATGAATATCCAAAATATAGTCGTCTGGAGCTAAAACTAAGGCACACTTCTCATACTTTCGTTTTCACGATGTGGTTAATAGGACGTGTTTAATTAGATTAAATAAGTACATAAAAGGCGACCTAAGATGCAACACCGACAGAAAACTATCCATCTCTCCACCTTCACTTCTAGATATTATCGATCAGGGGATCCTAAGGTACGAAATATCAGTGGAACAGAGAGTTAGGCATGATCCCTGAGCATGATGTCAAACAGTCCTCGAGGGTTCGTGGAACTTCTCTCGCGTCCATGAAAACTGTCATTTGGTCCCTCCCATCTCGAAACCTGGCGTTTTTTGGCCCCACTGTCTGAGGACTTTATTTGATCAGGATACTATAAACTCAATTTTACTACAGTTTTCGCCAATTTGACCGTGCTTTTTTTTAAAGAATTATTTTTTGCATAAATATTTTTTAAATCCTATTTTATGAGTTAAACATAATAATGAATGATTTTCAAGAATAATAAATTCTGTTAAAAGCTTTATGTTATTACTTATACAATTTTTTTTCAAATTTCGATCAAATTGAGTATGGTTGTATTATGAATAAAAATTGTTTAAACCATGACATGATGTTTTCGATAAAAATTGTTACTCCTTGAAATTAATACATATTATTTTTAAAACAGAAAATACGATTTAAAAACATTTTTGAAAAAATACTTGCTTGAACACATTAAAACTGCCAAAAAAAAAAAAAAAATTAATATATGCTTCTATACCCTATACAGTTACGAAAATAATTTTATGCATTCTATTTTATATTATTTTTTTAAGATATCAAAAAATATGTTTGTGAAAATAAAAATGGTTTAAACAGTTAGAAATTTATTAAACATAAGAAGCAACGTACACAAAAAATCATATGATATCAATTTTCCAAAAATTGACATCTCTCGATCGATTCCTAGAAATTTTGGAAATAACCAGTAACTAATTGTTGGTATAATTACATAATTTATAAAAAAATAATAACCCAAAATATGACCAACTATTCCTTTCCATTAAGAAAATACGATTATTCTTTAAGCTATCTGGAAATAAATAATTGTTTAAATAAGTCACCTTTATTTATATAATTAGCGATTGTTTAAAAAGTTACAGTTTCGGGAATTTTATTCGAGATTTTTTGATAGTCCCAAATCTTTTTAAAATGTTTAGAATATCTTCAAAATATAAATATTCTGAAATATTTTTTAATATTTTATTTTTTTAAATCCGAAATCAAAAAACAAAATTTGAATCATTGTGAAAGCTTAAAAATCACTGCCAAATTCATTGAAAAGCTTTAAAATCTGTGTAAAATGTTTGAAATATTTCAAGTTCTCATTGCGAAACTCGCACTTTGCGCTCGATAATTTATATCCAATTCAAAAATTTCATAGAGATTAAAAAATTTTTCTTCAAATATACAAAAAACAAAGTTTAAAGTTACGAATCTCATAAAAACAAAAATTACGTATTTTTGAAAATGATTCAACTTTTTGCACTTTGGTCTAATTAAGAAATTTCCTAATAATTGTGCCAAGATACATATGGTATAACTTATATCTAGTAGAAATTTGGATTGATATTTCTTCACCTATTACCAGAATTTTTTTTCCGCTTTTAAACATTTTCAAAAAGTTATAAAACATATAAATTTTTTTTATTATATTTTATTTTGAAATGTCATTAGGAAAATCTGCAAGTCTTTTTCTGTGTACCAGAAAATTCGAAAAATATTTCTGAAAGTAATAAAACTTTTTTTCTTTAAATTTGGAAAAAGCTCTAATTTTTAAAATTGTTGCCTAATCGAAAAATTAAACGAACTGCTTAGCAAACTCAACCTTGACTTAAGAACCTTAATACGTGAATCAAACACTGACTAGATTGGATAAATGCTTCAAAAGTTAGAGTGGATACAAAATTTAGGTAACCATACATACAGACAGCCATAAAGACATACAGACATACATACAGACAGACAGAAATATAGACAGACATACAGAAAAACATAAAGACAGACAGACACCGAGAAAATTTTATAATTTTCGCACTCTGTGAGGCGCCGGAAAGTAAAGATCCGTTAAAAACCAATGATCGAAAATTTTGTCAGATTACATTACACTCACATGAATGAGAATGTAACAAATAATTTTTCGCTGAGATATTTTGCGACATGTAGCGTTAAACCTGTTTGACTTGACATGTATTCGATCTAAATAAAAATCGCAACTAGAGTTTTGTTTAAAATTTGTTTGGATCCGGAAAAAATTATAGGGAAGTTTTTGTGCACTTTCTTGAAGGGCAAATAAGCGGAAAAAGTCGAAAAAAAACATCTAGATATTATCATTTTAAGAAGATAACTAAAATTAACATGTTTAAAATTTTATTATTTCGTTTGATTATAGCTAAGGCACATTCAATAACATAATATTTTTATTTTAATGCATACAAATCTGAAAAATTTGAAATATTGGTGTTCATTTGAAACACGAGTTCTTTCCTTCAAATAATATTTACATACATATCAGAATAACTGCTGTAAAAAATTATACTTTAAATATTTATTCTGACATTCATACAAATTTTAGGATACTTATTATTAGAGTTTTTCAATTAAGAGAGAAAAAGAATTAATATAAAAAATGTTTGTAAAACTTTAGGGATAAAAAAAGATTTAAGGATTCTAGGATTTTTTATAGTTAGAAGATTATAAGGAAATTTTTATAATATTTTAGGATTTGTGAAGATTTTTGGAGAAAATGCAAGTTTAATTTTTCATTTTTAAGAAAATATTTAATAAGATTTAAAAACAAATTTTGATGTATAAAATAACTTATCTAGCTTACATTTAAATTAAAGAATTTTATCTTCAAGAGTTCGAGGCTTTAATTTTAATAACCGCGTCCAATTCTTTCTCAATTCTTTAATTTTTTTGCAGTTCATAAGTTTTTCTTTTTTGACCTCTGGATGCCTGTAGAAACGGTTTTAGTTGAACGAACTTTTTATAAAAATTGTTTAAATAGGGTACATTTTATATATAAAATATATCTTGTATTACTAATTTTTATAATTGACCGGTTTTCTGAAGTTTCGCTTCTTGTTTTTCGTTGTCGTTTTGAAATAAACACGGTAAACATCATGTTTGCAGTGATCTGATCGAGATTGGTTTTTGTAAAATTCACGCCACGCGTGTTTTTCAAAATTAAACATTTAAAAAATGAAAAGATTCTTACATTCCCCTTGGCATCAAGAGTTTGCACAGTGAGTCGATTGTGACACTTTTAGTTTTGTATTTTTCTTTTCAAAAGTTGACTGATCACCACGTAACCGTGTTTTGGTCAGGCTTCTAAAATGGTAACACTTTTTATTGTATTCAAAACATGCACTACTTGAGAAAATGTAAATTAAAATAAAAAAATAAAAACGGAAATGAGCGCATAATCGACCTCCACCACTTATAAGTATTTGTTGGTCACGCGTGCACTTTTTAAAAAAAATGTATCTGTTTTACTTTGCCGTTTTTTAACAATGATGTTGTTAATCTTAAAAAGTTAATCCACAATACGTTAACTAAAAATATTATTATTGCTGCTCTATGACTCTGCTAAAGGAAATTTCCTAACATGTAAAATTCATAACCATCACAATTGCATTCATTAATCCCGTAATTTTATATTTCATTACACTTTACGGTTACCGATAATTTAGAAAAAATATTTTAAGCAGATGTGAATTGTTTTGTATTTGAAAATTACACCATTGAAAATGTTCATGTTTTTTGGTACACATGATTTTAGCCGATTATGCGTTGACTTTGATTTTAATTTTCTTTAAATAACAACTTACATTTTTTATCAACCACTTGTCCGTGTTACCGAGTGCATGAACTGTTCTGTGACTAAAATCTCTGCAATACCTTGAATAGTTATGTGAAGCGAACAAATTAAAAATGACTATCGCGTTGAAAGCACGACCAGATCACAGTTTCGTGCTGATCAAAAAATTGAAATGAAGATGACAAAGCGAAAACTTAAACAATCGAGCCACTGCAAAAATTCTTAATGAATTAGATTTTTTTGACGATAAGCACTAATCTCCTCACGAAAGAAAGCGACAATTTATATAATGGACCCATTAAAAAAAATTTTATTGTAAAATACATTAGGTTTGACCCACCTAAGTTTAAGAAAAGGGAATTATGATAAGATTATAACTAAATTGAAAATATTTACCATTTGTGCTACATTATATTTAAATCTAAACACACACAAAAAAGTATTTGAGAAAAGTACTTGCACTTTCATGGATGTTCAGCTAATGCATCTGCTAAATACTCAATAGTGTTGTTCGAAATTATTTCGACTGAGTTTAGCATAAGCTTTGAAAGATTATTGTTAATTGAAATAAAAGTACAGAATTTGTCAAAATGAGAAATAGTAAAGGGGAAAGGCAATATGAGGCAGGCGGAACTATAGACGCTTAAGAGAACATTTTAGGGGAAAATTCGGAACTAAGATGTAGAACACGATGCGTTAGATATAGTGTTTGAAAGAAAGAGATATCAGTTGACACATCGGAAAAAAATCGGTTAATATGGTTCGGGCACCTTGTAAGGATCAAAGATGAATGACTAACGAAACAAGTGTATCAAGGTAAAGTAAATGGCAGCGTGCCCAGAGGCAGGCCACGGAAGGAATGGTTAGAATGTGTGAATGAGACCTTAGTTAGAAGGGAGCCTGAATGAAAAAATCTATGGACGTTAAGGAAGCTGGAGAAGTATGCCAGGACAGAAAAGCATGGCTGCAAATAGTTAATAAAAAATGTGTCAGCAGACTGAATGACGCCTAAAACAGAAGACTTTAGATACTAATGGACCCAATTGGGGATCCTCATATGAAGACTTTGTAAGTATATTTACTTGAGGTGATTGCTAGAGAGATTCATCAGCAACCTGGGTCGGAGCAGTGTTGCGGAACAGCCGTGTTATTTTAATAAATAATACGAGAATTCCATATCAATCTAAATATTCTATCACCCCTTTCTCACAGTACTCCCTTCCCCACCGAGTGAGTCACGCCTACCCCGAAAGGAAAACGGCTTAATGGTGCAATAGTATTAATATTTCTTTAACTAGTGTTCTATTATTAAAGTTGTGTGTGCGTTTTCTCCTCGATTATCGATTGGTACAGAAGAAAAACTTTGTTTGCGAATTTTCACTAAGCCATTTGCAGAAAAACTAATGGCTTCCCTTTACATAGTAAAAATTTTAATTATAGAATCTGATAGAACGCGACTCATTCTATAAAACATTTTGCACTAATTATTTCAACTTTATCTGATGTAGAATACGTTTCTTTCTTTGTTTATTAAACATTTAACATTCTTTTATAATTACATGTTTTCATAATAAAAAAGCTGATCAAGAATAATGTTTATAGTCATTTCGTAACTTACAAGTTATAACTGTAGTACAAATATTAGCTTATTAATTTTTCTGATACTGGCTATCAGTAGGTCACACGAGTGTTTCTAAAGATTTTTGTAGTGTAAGAGTTAGATTTTCTCATTTAGATTGATTAAAATATGAATCTCATCGAGAGAACTTCCAAAAATAAAAATGTAATCGGTCAAATATTTGCTATAAAAATGTAAATAAGAAAAAAGCATAATTTATTACACTGAAAATGTGTTTTCTACTTCGAATTACACTCTATTATATCATATGTATAAAATTTTTATTTCTAAACCTCAATCTTGTACTACATATTCAGATATTGCTCAAAAAAGCACAAATTTTATTTTTCATGATTACTTTAATATTTAAATTTTGACTCCTAGCCAACCTAAAAATTGTACCATTACAATAAATTTATAATTCAAAAATTTATAATATGCAATGATATTGAAACAAAAATATTTTCATTTTCTTGTGTTTATAATTAAAAGAAAGTGCGGATCGTAAATAATAGCATTTAGAATATAAAAATTAAATTTATAGACAAACGACTTCCTCTCTTTCTATAATTGCAAAATTTGTAAAATTGATTTTAATTTAAAGTATTAAAGAACACGTACATTTAGGTTTTTCCAACTTTCTTTTGCGAACACTCCAGTTTTTCTTACAGCAGTAACTGAAGAAAATAGTCCATAATATGTCTAATGTTCGAATATAAAAAGTTTACGGATCTTTTCAATGACTTCCAAAGAGATTGCAAGAAACAAGTTTTATTATGCATACCCATTTTTTATAGGTATGTAGTTATTGCATACCATTCGGAAGACAACAATAAAAATCAGAAATAAGCACTGATTTTTGGCGCAGAAACATGAAAAATAATTAAAGTCGCGATTTTCGTAGAGATTAGGAACTCTGTAAAACAAGTTCATCATTTTTCTTAAAATTCTTATTTTATTCGCTGAATATAAATATGGTCTTAAAACAAATAATTTTTTTAATTGATACCCTTGTTACCATCTCTGACGCACGTGAAGAGTTTGGCAAAAAAGAAATTTCCCAAAAACTGCAATATTAATTACATTCCTTTATGGAATGCAAATGTAACAGGGATCTAGATTTTACACAAAGATATATCTGTAGCAGTGTTGTTGCATGTGTTAATCCTTGTATGATTTTTTACATTCTCATCCAGAGAAGGTATTAGATTTGTGTAAAACTTCACCCTCCCCTTTCCCGGTTTTTGTTAAATGTCCACGTTTTGAGACCCCCTGAATCCGAAAAACCGGTTTTTATAAATGTGACTCTCTGCGAGGCTGCGTATCAGTGTCTGTAGATTTTTAGTTTGTTAGCACGATAACTTTCGAAAGAATTTACACATTGTATTGGCATTTGGCATACTCTTTTAGTGTCTTTATAGTTCTCAAAAAGACAAACAATTTCTCTCAATGACTTTTTTGATAAAATAAAAATTTTCCGAGATATAGCATTTTCAAACTCCAAAAAATAAAATGATAATTGAGTCTGTCAAGAGAGAAGAAAAATGTTGCTTTGCGAATGCTTTATAAGATTGTCCTAATGACTTTTTAAATGCTTTTAGAAAATCGAAGATTCAAATTTTTATTGCACAAAAAAGATTAAAAAATCGCAAATTCCATTTTACGTTCAAACTATGAAAGATACAACAAGTGATGACCAGACCAAAATTGTGCACTCAAAAAGAATCTACAAATTTGTTGCGGGTGACATTTTGATAAGATGTGTAGTTTTGGTTTTATTCCTAACAAATGACATTCAAGTGAAAAAATCTGCCCGGTGAATGGGCACATTCTCATCAAAACGTTCCTTATTTAATTTCTTTTTTATCTTGTGTGTGCTTTTCCAATTATTTAATTTTTTATGTTCTTAATCCCGTTTGTAACGATCAAAACAATAAAACAACAAACAAAAAAGATGATTTATGGCATATTAATTAATTTTTACATTCTCATTCAGAGAAGGTTTTGACTTGTGTAAAATTTGACCCCCCACCCGCCGTTTTTGTCAAATGTCCACGTTCAGAGACCCCCTAAATCTAAAAAACAAGTTTTCACGAATCTGTCTGTCTTCTGTGTGTGTAGCTGTTTGTGTGCGTCTGTTGGACTGTATGTCTATAGATCATTAACGTATATGCACGATAATTTTCGAAAGAATTGATAGAGTGGGGTGGCATTTGGTATAAACTGTTAGTGTCTTAAAATAAAGGTTAAGCTTATTGTGTAGGGTTTTTTTTTAAATTTACCTTTCAACAAATTTAATAAATTTTTTTTTTAATTAAAAAAATCAATAAAATTGAAAAAAATATATTTTTTATTCAACTACACAACGCTTCTGAAGGTTGGTGATCTTCTCATTACAAAACACTGATCAGCTATGACTCGGTTAATACCTCCCCCCCCCCCCCCCAACCATTATAAATTGAATTTTTGTCGGTGACTGAGGCTAGGGATATAACTTAGAAGTTTGAAAAGGGTAAGGCTGAAGTGAAGACCGTATATGAAATTTTTAAATCTTTAAAAAAGTGTTTTAACAAATTTTCAAAATGCGCTCACTTTTTGCATTTTTTTCTAAACGAGTATACCGAAGGTCAATCCAATCTTTTAATTCTTTTGAAAGTTATCCTGCTATAAACTAAAAAATCTACAAACAGACAGGCAAACAGACAGACATTTTCGTAAAAACCTGTTTTTTGGATCCATGGGTCATAAAGCGTGGACATTTGACAAAAGGGGGGCGGGGGGATGTCAAACATTTTAAGTAAATCTTGATATTTAGAATTAATAATAGTATACAATGAAAACAGAGAAAAGATTACTATCATAAAATTCTTTATTAAATAAGACATCTTAAAATATGATTTATAAGTTTGAAAACACTTTTAGGCAAAAACTCAAAACTATCAAAGCTTATCGAAATTCAATATGACGTATTTATAATGGACGAGTAACGTGTCGAATTATCTATCACCAGCAGTACTTTGTAGTTTGTCCTGATTAGGATTGAGTCGGGTAGCTCCGGTCATCATCCCAAAGCGTAATTTTAAAAATATTTACTGTTGTATTACAACATATCTAAATACTTTGTCTCTAGAAAACATGTGCACAAAGTAAAAAAAAAAGTTAAAAATAATACTTTACATGCGTTTGATTTGCGGACTGGAAAAGAGAGATCGCGTTCAATCCCTTACTATCAGAACACGCTTTCTATTTTGCGCGCCTCTAACAAAAAAAAAACAGTACATCCCGTGGAGGAGAGCCGTCTTCATAACTCGTGAAATGTTTTCGGAACGAGTGGTAGGCGAATGCCCTCACCTACCCCTTGTTCCGTAAATATTGCCGTTATCATTAAAAGAAGGTTTATCTTGTTTATTATATGTCGCTTTTCGGATAGCAAAATTGAAATCGTTTTAAAAATTGCTCATATATACGGTGCAAACTACGAAAATAATCCATCAACATTTCTTAACATATTAAAACTTTTACAGAACAGTTTTTTTTAAACATATAACATATAATTTAGAAAACTTATTTTTTGCAGTTTTGTAAAAGCAGGAATTAGTCTCCATTTTCGAGTTACCATATTATACTAGAAATATTGTAAACGCAAAAATAATAAAAACGGTACTAATTGAGATAGGGGAAACCATGCTAGAGATGGTTATATAAATTTTTCAAATATTTGATATAATTTATTTTAAATCATCAAGAAATGTCCGTAAAAATGTCAATACAAGTCATTATTTAGTTGGCTTAAATGTTTTCAAAACAATACCTTGAAATATAGTATTGTCAAAGATCATATATTAGCGTAAAGCCGCGGTTTTGCCAGCACTTGGGAGTTTTTGGGGTAGGAGCAAAAGTGAAATGAGTTTGCGAATAAAAACATGCCTATAACCTACCCAGGGTCATGCTCTTTTATTGTAAAAATATACACGACTTTTTGATAAGCAGTTCAGAAGTTATTAGAGAACAAATATACAGATTTTTTCTTTAATATGTATCGATTAACTTAAAAAAAAACACTATTTTAACCATCGATTGTACAATCAGATGTTTAATACTTTAATATGAAAATCATTCGCTTGGTTGGAATGTTTGAAATAAATTTTTCTTATCTCTCAACTTTATTCCTTTGAATATATCGATTAAATTTCTTCCATCTTCTTTTACATATTTTAGTAAATGAAAGCAGGCTATTTGCAAAACTGAACTATTCTTGTATAGTTACCCTATAAATTATTACCAATGGGATCGATGATTCGCACTATTTAAAACTCTTTCATAAATTTTACATTAAACTTACAATTATATCCACCAAAAAAACTAATTTACTCAGTAATTAATATATTAATATATTTCTAAGCGCAAAAACTTTATCTAATTTCGCAGTAAAATTGTAGTTTCATTAGTTTAAAACTCCTGGTTAATAATGTTTCAATAAGATTGATCCTATTGATTTTGAGGTAATTGTCGCAGAGGCAATATTATTAATATAGTCAGATGCAACACAAATATAGATTCCCACGGAATTTGACAATAATTTTCTTCAAGAGGCAATAATATATTCTATCAATAATGAAACGTTACGAGAATTACTTTAAATTAAAGTATTTTTTTAGGAAGCGCTCATTAATCATGTTCTTACCATTTTTTAAATTAGTTGCATATTTTTTCAGTAATATGACATAAAGAATAATTTTGAAAAAATGAAAAAAATATCATCTAAAGGAATTATGGTATTCTGAGAAAATAAAGATTTGGTATAACGCTATCGCAATATATCAATCAATGACAGAGAAAGAAGTTGTAAAAAGTAGTTATTTAGAGAAAAATGAGATTGGTGGTTAAAATTTTATTGTCACTTTGGTGCTAAAGAGTTTAATTTCAAAGGTTTTTTTTTTTTAAATATAAATCTCCAACTACGACCTTCTTCAGAATTGACAAAAAAGCCAATAATTTTCGTTTGCTTGGAAACTGCTTCAGAGAAGACATGTTCCTCGATGTCACTTTGCATTCCAAGCAAACTGCCTATTAGATCAGACTGGTGAGTAGAAAAGTCCATCATCACTATAGCCATCAAAACAATTAAAACCTACTTGCTCTGTGATTACCCAGCTTGATCTACATTTGCTTAAGTTTAATGAATTCATTTAAATATTTTTTTAAATTTTAATATAATTCATTATTTAATTGGTTTAAACATTCGTAACGAATAATTTCCAGGAATGTTTCCTAAGCATTCTCGATTTGCGAACAGTTCATCGCATCTGGTCATTTACTATAATGCTCAAAATCGATTTTTCTTATCCCCCAAATTTATTACTTTTCATATCTCGGTAAGATTTCTTTGTGTTAAATATCGTTACAAAGATTGCGACTAAAGTTGAAAGAAAAGATTATGTTGCGGATTCATGTTTACGAAGCTACGAAAAATAATAGATTGGTTAAAATTGTGACATATAAATTCTCTCTTAACCTTTATGGTTTGAAATTAAAAAAATATATTGCTTTACTGAAGTATTACTGATCAAACATGTCTGCTAGTTAAAGGAAATAAATATTACTATAACTTTGCACACGATAACTGCAAACGATTCAAATAAAAATCCGTGCACCTTACCCTTTATTAAATAACAAAATATCTAACAGCGGGAGGTTCTTTTCAATAAAAATCTAGTAATAACTACCTGAACCTTAGCATATTAAGAATTTAAAAAATTAATTTTTTATAGCACATATACTTGCTTTGCAAAATTTGGAAAATGTATAAAATTTAAAATAATAAAGAACACGTACCTTTATGATTTTCCTACTTCATTTCAAAAACACTAGTTTTTTGCAGCAATAAATGAGGAAAGTACGCCATAATATGTACAATGTAAGCACATAAAATCAGAATATATCCACAGAGTTGTGGCGCAGAAATATGAAAAATAATCAAACTCACGACTTTAGTAGAGATTAGGAAGTCTCTAAAAACAAGTTCATAATGTTTCATAAACCTCGCATTTTCTTTCACTAAATATAAATATGGCCTTGAAGAAAATTAATTTTTTTCCATGATCGTCTGGTTAGCATGTCTGATGCGCTTCAAGAGCTCGGAAAAAAACAAATTTCCAAAAACTGCAATACTAATTACATTCCTTTATCATATGCAAATAATATAAAGGTTCTTTGTTATACAAATTAATGAATCTGTGTCAGTGTTGTTGCATGTATAGATCTTTGTATGCATTTCTTTACACTTTTGGCTAGGCATAATTGAAGGATTAACTGAAATTGCGAAATGCGCTCACATGCTGATAAGCGTTATCATTTTTGTTTGATAACTACTATCTGCTGTATAATTTTTAATATTTGAGAGTACGCACATTTATGATTCTTTTGTTTCCTTCTGATAATGATTATTTCTTTAAAAAAGAGCACTAGAAAATTTGCCAGAGTATATATACAATGTAAAAATTTTAAAAGATTTTAAAAGAACAGAAGGTTCTAGTGCCAATAGTCATATATTAAAAAAATAGTTCTGTTATAAATTTAAGAATCAAAATATTATAACTGATGTTATTCCAAATAAAAAACATTATTTTGTATAAAAATTCACAAAAAGAAACATTAATTTTAACTATGTATTAATACATTTTAATAAATGCCGGCTTAGTTTTTCCGGGGAAATGGGGTCTGCAACTCTAAATTTTCCAACTTTAAAAGAAAATTTTTCTATTTCTGCTATGGCTTCTTATATGGCTATAAATCGTCAAAACAATTTTCTTTAGAAAGATTTTTTTTAAGCAAATAATTATATTTTAAGATTATTAAGTAAATATTAAAATTATAAACAGTAGAGTTGTAGAGAATGTCTTCCTGATAAAACAAGCCATCATTTATTGAAACGCAGTCTTCAAAAATTGCTAGGAAGCGGTGGTCAGAAAAAAATGCAATTGCCGAAAGCATAGTTAAAACTAATGTTTTTTTTTGCGAATTTTAACATTATTGATCAAAAATAGTCTTGTTTATTTAAAATGTCATCAGTTTTAATATTTTGATTTTTAGAATCATAGAAAGACTATTTTCTTAAGATATCTGACTTTTGGCACGAGAACTACCTCAACACCATAAACAAATAGAAACCCTTTTTTATTGCTAAATAAGCTACTAATGTGCATCCATCTATTTGAATAAAAAAATGTTCTGCAGTTCACCGTACCACTTACATTAAAATAACTTACTTATTCACAAAAAATACAATATTACGGGCTTGTATTATTTTAAATATAATTTTACATTTTTTATATGCTTTTCGTCACAATCTCTAAATATTCAATTGAGGTTCACATTGTCATGGTTTTACAATCCTTTTATTTCTATTGACCAAACTTATTGAATCATGTCCATTCAATTGATACATGCATTATTAAATTTGCATCCTTTACTTCCATGAACTCGTAATCTTTTATCATTAATAGTTTCCAAATCTTTTATGGGACCTATTTTACATTTTCCTACATGATGATGAATTGTAAAACCCAATTTTCTCACCACAGTGTTCCAATATTTATCTGTGTTGAACTTAGATTTACTGCAAGGGGTATAGGGGTATCATCAAGTCTGAATTGATACTTTTTTATAGTTTTGGTATTAAATATGCTTAGCCTCATTCGAATACCCTGAATGATACGTTTTAGATCTGGTTCGGCGGTTAAATATCTGGGATACATCAGAGGTAAACTCCAGACTGGATTCTTAGCATTAAGTTTTATAAATCCTCTACTTTCAGGAGTGAGTAATATTGTGTCTGAAAAAAATGCACTTCTATTTTCATCACTTAGATGCAGTAGAATTTTTGTATCCAATACATTGTTATTTTTATCATGCTTTGTGCGGCTAAAATCAACAGAAATGTGGAAGTCATTGCGGAAAGGCCCCTCCACGCGCTTCTGCAGAAAAAATGAAGTTACGTATTTTTTCCCTACATGCGTGAACATTATAATGTAGGTTTTGATTTTTGATTATTTTAGACTCACCATTAGTAGAAAAATGATCGCGGAGATTCTTTTTAGCCGGTAAGTTCGGGATAGATTTGATTCCATGTTATTTTAGTTACTTGCTTTTCCCATGCCCAAAAGGATCAGTAAATTTGGTGAGTTTATAGTACCTACTGAACGCATTACTTCTTGCTTCTAAACAATTGCCTTTGTAATGCAATAATAAAGTTTGGCCTTGTTTCGCTAATTGGACGAATAAATGTAGCATTAGCACTTTAACGAACCCCATTTTCAACACTTAATTGTATATTGGTTATTTCTAATTGACTTACGGCATTTATATCTTTTTGCACATCCAAGTTAGTTAAAATGCTCTTCTATTATTGCTTGGAATGGAGATTTTGATTATCATTATTATTATTACACCATTAAGCCGTTTCCCTTTTGGGGTAGGCGTGACTCACTCGGTAGGGAGGGGAGTAGTGTG
>JAAAKG020161259.1:0-29253 GCA_010014905.2 Druon quercuslanigerum
AAACAGATGTATTTTTAAAAAAGGTGCATCTTATTATCTTATTAATCAAGAATTATTATTAGCCATTGTATTGCAACTTATGTCAATTTTTCATAAATATAATTTGTTTAAAATATTTTTTAAGATTAAAACTAAAAATAGACGTCCTAGCGTGAGGTAGTTTGACACAAATTTGTAGATATAATGCAAGCGAAAAATGTTATTGTAGCTTGTGTTCCTTTTATGAAAAGTGAATTTCTTTATTTTTTATATATTTTCATTACAAGAAGTTACGACGAAACTGTAGATACTTTTTTGGTAAAGAACTTTTGCCTCATCGTCTTTTTCGTTCTTTGTGTTTTTTTCCAAAAATTTAACTTTCTTGTTTTTCATCATAATTTTACAAGTAAAAAACTGCACGCCCTATATAAAAATTATTAATGTTAAATTTGTAGATCCTTTTTGGCAGAACAATTTTTGTCTATTGATTTTTTTCATACCGTATATCGTATTTCAAACAATTTAACTCTTATTTTTATTGTTATTTTTTAAGATTATACCAAAAACTACGCGTCCGATGAAAAAAATATTTAATTTGTAAATTTTTTTGAGGTGCTCAATCTGAACCTGCTCATTTTTTTGTTTCTTGCCTAATTCGACCGCAAAATGGATTTTTTGATTTTTCATTATTTTTGTGCTATTTAAATTTGAACTTTAGACCTTTCGACAAAATTTAAAAAGTTGTTATGAAAGCACTGCACGGCAAACGATTCAACATAAGGCATACTCAGTATGGGATTTTCCAACGCACGGATCAATCGAATCGAAAAACCGATTCGAAGGTAATATTTCGGTTTTTCGACATTTGATCGAATCGAAATATTCGATCCGATTGGGGCACGGATCAAATGTCGAATATTCGACATTCGATCGACACGCCGATCGAATTGAAAAATTCGATACGATCGCAACATGGATCGAATGTCAAAAATCGAAATATTCGATCCGACCGGGGCGTGGATCGAATGTCGAATATTCGACATTCGATCGACGCGCCGATCGAATCGAATTACCCGATCCGAAAATGAACGCAGATCGGATCGAAAATATCACATTCGATCCGACTCAATGTACACGTCTACAAAACATCCATTCTTACTTAAAAGAAATTAGAAAACTTTGTACTAAATTGTACAATCGAAAAAATCGCGAATGGGAATTACGCAGAGCTAATCAAAAATTTGGCATTAGAGGTGTGCAAAGAAATTCGATCCGAAATTCGATTCGATCAACCCACTGATTGAATATTTCGAATCGATCAACCCGTCGATCGAATGTCGAAAAACCGACATTCGATCCGCGCTACAATCGGATCGAATTTTTCGATCCGATCGGTCGGTCTTAAATTGTTGAAAATTGAAAATAATGAAAATCCAATACGCGACTAACGAAAAACATTTTAAGTTTTTAATTAAAAATTTTAATTCGTGGCAAGGAATTTCCCAAATCGGGTACAACCGCAACGACAGCGACAAAGACAGCGACAGAGACATGAAGGACGAAACATTTCTTCCCGAACAGTCATCAACCGTCTTTGCGAAAGTGGGTTAAATGCACGACATCCTAATCGTGTGCCCATGTTTACAATAAGACATCGCCGAGCACGTTTAGCGTATGCTAACGCGCATCGGGCTTGGACATTCAGAAAATGGGGAAATATTTTATTCACTGACGAGTCCCGATTTGCCCTTCATGGGAGCGATCGGCGTCGTCATGGAGAACGTTTTCGCTAGATTTTTGTTCGTCCGATTGTCGCCTACGGCGGTGGATCAGTCATGGTCTGGGGCGGCGTTTCGCGAGATTGGAGAACACCTTTGGTGATTGCGCGCGAAAACTTAACAGCTCAGTGCTACGTTGACCAAATTTTGAGACCAATTGTACTGCGCAGACGGCAAAATCAGAGGGCGTTTATTCTAATGCAAGATAACGCACGTCCACACACAGCCAACATCACCAGACGCTTTTTTGAACGACATGATATCACACTGCTGCGGCATCCACCGATGAGTCCAGAACTCAGCCCCATCGAGCATGTTTGGGACATAATGGGTCGTCGTTTGCGCAGTGAGTATCCAAATCTGCAGAACTTGGCCGCATTAGAGCGTGCACTTCTGCCAATTTGGAACACCATTCCACAACCTCACATTGCCCGCTGCATTAATATGGCTGAACGCTTGGCATCCGTTATTGAGAACAGGCGTGGCAATACTCGATATTAAACGAACTGAAATTACTCTTTCGAGAATGAGTTTGGAGTCATTAAATACGGAGGAACTGACGAGCCTCCGGGTCTCATTTCTCCTCGAGAAACACACACACACGCACACAAGAATCGTAAATCCGACCGGGCAACCTCCACGTGGTACACTTTGGATAATGCTGATGCCGGCGGTCATTAAAAAAAAAATTTTTTTGAATTTTTTTTTAAATTTTTGTTTGAAATTTTTTCCCCCTATAAATTTAAACACTTGTATCCATAAAAATGCATATAAAACTAAAAAAACATTTTTTTTTGATTTTGTTAAAGATTATGATCATTGAACGTCAAAATCGTGATCCTTTAATTTTTTTCAAAAATTCGATCAAATGAAATAAAAAAACGGCTCGATGGATTGAATTGAAACTTCGTGGGGTTCTTGTGGGCATATTACACTGTAAAGGGCACACTTAACATTAGTGGCTTTTTCGATATTTCCAATTTAGCGTCTGATTATCATAAAAGTCACCAAAAGCCCTTTTTTCTTGATTTTCAAATTAATGATTTTTGTGGGAAATTTACTCAAGATTTCAAAGCCCTTTTTCATTTTCTTGTGGGATCAGTGGTTGCTGAGATATTGATGGTTAAAGGCAAAATGATCCTTTTCCATTCAAAAATTGATATCTCAGCGAGAAGTGGTCGTATCGAACTTTTTAAAAAAGCAAATTGAAGCTACAGTGGTGAAGTTAGATAAATTTTTCCCAAGTCCGTAGACCAAAAAAAAGAACCGGAAAAACTTGAAAAAAATTGCTTTCCGTATTCATTAAGATTGCGTAAGATCTCAAAACTAGAAATTTCAAGCTTTAAAATGCTTTTTTTAAAACTCCAGTATGACCATTTTTAAGAGAAATACAACCACTTGAAAAACGTCGAAAAATTCGGAATTTTTTTTTTTGATCCTTTAATTTTTTCCACTAGCGTATTTCCATAACAAGAATTTAAGATGAAATTGTAGATATTTTCTTAATAAAGAACTTTTGTCTGGTCGTCTTTTTCGCCCTTTGTATTGTTTTTCCAAAAATTTTAAACTTCTTTTTTTTAATCTTAATTTTGCAAATAAAAAAAACTGCACGCTCTATATAAAAATGATTGATAGTAAATTTGCAGATCCTTTTTGGTTGAACAATTTTTGTCTACTATATTTTTTTCGTACCGTATGTCGTATTGAAAAATTTTTTTGAGGTGCTCAATCTTTTTTGTCTCTTGCCTAATTCGACCGCAAAATAGATTTTTAGATTATTCATTATTTTTGTGCTATCCAAATTTGAACTTTCGACGTTTCGGAAAAATTTAAAAAGTTTTTATGAAAGCATTGTAAGGCTTCCCGAAAGAAAAATTTTCTTGCTCCAGTCTTTTTTTTTCGTATCGTGCGTTTTTTGGCTCAAAATGTCGATTGTCGTTTGCTTTTTGGGGATATGGATAGCCGTACACAGAATTTTCCAATTTCGAAAAAAATGATCTCAACATTTTTTTGTGCTTCTAAACTAGGGATGTGCAAAAAAATCGATCCGACATTCAATTCGATCAACCCACCGATCGAATGTCGAAAATCCGACATTAGATCCGTGCTGCGAGCGGATCGAATTTTTCGATTCGATCAACCCTTCGATCGAATGTTGAAAATCCGAAATATGATCCGTGCCATGGTCGGATCGAATATTTCGATTCGATCGGCCCATCGATCGGATGTCGAAAAACCCGACATTCGATCCGTGTCACAGTCGGATCGAATTTCTCAATTCGATCAGTGGGTCGATCGAATCGAATTAACTGATCCGAAAATGAACGCAGATAGGATCGAAAATATCACATTCGATCCGACCCAATACACACGCCTACTTCGCATCTAATACAAAATGTACAACAACAAAAGGAATGATTTTGAACCTTTAAAGTAATTAAAATATTTAGGTAAATAATGGGAAACTGATCTAGCCAAGTCAAAAATTAGAGGGCAAGTATTACAAATTACAGAACCTAAAATTGAAGATAAAAATGAAAAAACGTAACATTAATAACGGGGATCAAAATAATTTAGATTACCATGTGGATTATCATCGCAACCCTTTCTAAATCAATATCGATAATATTTCAGTCCTAACTTCAGACCTAGACCAAGATATCCGTCCAACCCTTATAACCAAATGTTAAAATTGTTCAATTAAACGCCGTTAAGCTCAATCCAGGATCAAAATAACTTAATGATTCGATTCCCAAAGAAAAAGCGGAAGATAATCTAGGAAATAATAATAACCGTAAACAAAATTTCCAAAAATCGAATCACGAAAAAGAAATCAAAAATGGGGTAAAACTAATGACAAAGACTCAATAGATACAACAAGTAACAACTCAAACAAAAAACAGGAACCTAATAAAATCACGAAAGAAAATACAAATAATTGAAATTGCTATAATTGTGGATTAATGGGTCATTTTAAAAGAGAATGCCGTTATTATTCTTACAACCAGGGAAACTGGAAGGGCGGTACTAGGCCCAAAAATATCACAACCTAGCACCGAAATTCCAGAATTTTTTAATTCGGAACAATGAAACAACACCTACGATATAGCCAGGCAATAAAATGGTTAAGACTTAGACCAGCAGGAATACCACAAAAAAAATTTATTCCACCCTCACCGTCACATCCGAAACATGCTTACACATACTGCAAACGAACAAATAATTGCAACAAACAAAACCATAGCAGATGAAAATGAGCCCGTGGAGTAAAGAGCAGTTGATGGTGGGGGGGGGGGGGCTGGACGAAACCTTTATATTAGGACAGGGCTACGGCGAAGGCTATGGAGAAAAGGAAAACCCTAAACCAAAATCAGATAATGAGAATAACTACCAACTACAGGAATTTTAACAGAAACTAAATAACTTCCAAGAACAGGAAAAGGATGCAAAGAAAAGAAGAGAGGAAAAACGTGAACAAGAAAGAAGAAGCTGCTAGATAAATACACTAAAGCTAACAGAAAGCAACGAAAGAAGACAAAGAGAAGAAGAAGCTCAAAGGTAATTAAAAAGACAGATGGAAGAAAAAGCCATCAGGGAAGAATCGCGGGCACACAGGGAACGAAGCAACCAAGAAGCACGAAAAATTATCTTCACACCACAGAAAAAACAGAACATGAAGAAGGATTAAAATAAACAGAAACCTTTCAATTTTATTTAAAAATTGTTTCTTTTCGATTATTCACGACTTAGTTGTTCAGTTTATGAAGTTTACATTACTTTCTCTCACATAGATTAATTACTTAACACTACTTATAAAAACTTCCCTTTTCTACCTAAATAGTACAAATCTATACACAATACCCACTTTTAAACATATAATAAAGAGCTCAGTATAACAAAACGCTTACATTGAGTGGATTACGACTCCACACGAAACCAAAAACTATGGAGGAAACCTTAAAGATAAAAATCGACGATAGCACAACACGTTTTAAGAGCAACCTTAGGGAAAACCTAGAAAGCTTGAAATGTCAATTTTGGGAACTCATACCAGTACAAATCTAGATTATACATGACTATTTTTGTAAAGACAGACCCTTTAGATATAGGCAATATTATACAACTCCAAACGAGGACGGACAGTCTTACACTCAAGGGGGTTGGGAAGAAATAAACAGAAAAATTTTAAAACTACTGAAAATTAGCGCAATTACAACGAAGCTAAAAAGCAAAGTAAGAGACGATACGTCAGAATTAGACTTGTGCAAAGAATACGAAACAGTTACAGAACTGGACATGGATGTAAACTAAGTCTCCCCTCCCGCGGAGAGGGGAGTGCAACAGAATAGTTACCATACGGGAACCTTCCGAGAGGTCCCAAGTTCCCGCACAATCCCTGCTAACTCAATGTCAGGCGCAATTAATAGTGTAGTAGCTTCTGGTACTTTCAGAAATAGATTATAATGATTCCCTCTATATTTCCTACCTTTCGAAGGACTTTCTTACGCGACATCTTGAACCACTTTGCTGCATCCAACTTTCCAGTTGATTGCAGCTTCATTTGGGCAGGATAGGGCAGTTGAGACTTAGTATTCTATAACACCGCATAAACTTTGCCTGGCCGCTTCAGGTCGCTCAAGTTGGCCCCTGATGGCTTAAAATCAGTTTTTCAAAATTCAACTTTTTAACATATCACTTTGTAGGAAATTTCATAGCACATCTTTTTTCTTTCGACAAAGAATTTGTATCTTTTACCGTTTCTGTAAAAAATCAAAACAACATAATTTTTCAAACCAGAAAATGTACTAAATATTTTCACTTTAAATCGCTCCGAAAGACAAAGTTCTTTATATTTTAAGATGGAAATATGAGAACTTGTCATTTAAACTGTTCCTAAGATAATTTGCAATTGAAAATTTATTGGTCTTGTTAAATAAAAAAGTTATACATTTTTCAATTATCGAGGGAATTTGGAGTAAGCCCAAACTTGCAGCGAAATAAATGTTTTTAGGATATAATGACGTTTTTCGACTTAGTTTGACCATGTTAAACGCAAAAGTATGGAATTCAAACACAGGTAATAAATCTACGTAACGCTGTTATTTATGCAAATCAACATCTAAAGAATTGAACAAAATCGATAATATTCTGCAAAAAGAAGTGCGATGAAAATTCAAAATAAGGATTTTCCAAATTGCATGCCTGAATTATATATTTCGAGTGTTGCCTGCATGAATGATATAAACTTGATGTAAAAAATGGCAAATCCGCGGTAATGTAGTTAAAGAAAATGTATGGACACGTAAGAAAACATACAAAAAGGTTTTCATATGCGGTTAGGTCTAATAATCGATCAACAAAAACCTGAATGTGCGATTTCAAGTGGTTACGGTATTAATTTAATTGGCTTTCAAGATTACGCTTTGCAGACAGCTCGTTCAAAATTTAAGATGCGTAAGAATCATGTAATAAATATACCAAAAGATTCATAGACGATTTTACTATAAAGTGTTCACATTAGAAAACTGTGAAAGAAATTTTCCTACGATTACTACCCACACCTGTCCCAATCATTTCTATCCTGCGTAAATTACCCCGAAAAATATTCAGTTGGTCGCTACCAGAAGCAACTACACTTTAATTGCGCCTCATATTGAGATGGAGGAGACTTTCTTTCATGAAAATAGCGAGTGTTCATATATTGGATCCGAATTATCTTCGGATGAAAATTGAAACATGTGTGTTTTTTTATGTATCCCTTACTTTCAAGTTTTTAAATAAATATATTTTAATAATTAAGATTTTGCATTCGTGTTCCTTGACGTGAAAAAAATCCGTATATCAATTAATGCTAGGACTAAATATCACTTCAGGTAACCCGTTCGCCATATTTGATCCACCATTTTGTTTTTGGAATTTTTGGCATCAGATTTGTAATCAGCGACCTTGAAAACCCCTTCATATCAATTTTAAAAATAACAAAACACATTACTTAGTATACTCGTTCGTGACATTAGGGGTCATTCATAAAATACATTCATCCCAGACAGTCCTATCGCAGTCATCTGCCGTGTACGCGGGATGGACATAGGAGCGATTTTAGCCGCTATAATTGTTCCAGCCCAGAAAACTCCGGACGATGCGGCACGTGTTCAGCAATATCGCCTTCTGAATTAGATGTAGCGAATTTCAAGCTTCTAGGTCTAGCTTATTCCTTCCCAATAATTATGCTTTCTTGAAATTTTCCCTCTGTTTTGAGTTTCGAGCCGTCCCCTTTCGTTGGAGTCGGCACTCAGGTAGTAGTGTGATGTCTCTTTGTTGAGCAGACTCGGACCCTTTTTCCTGGGAATTTAGTGTCAATAAAGGTTCTAGCGAGTGTAGTCATTCTGCCAGTGACATCTTTACTGCTTGTTTGAAAAATGTCGTATTTAATTGACCCAATTATTCAATTTTATTTAGAAATTTTTTTAATTAGTATTCGGGTCGTAAGGATATATGTAATTAAAAGTCGTGCATTGTATACAAATTAAAACTACGATGGCAAACGTTTCAGCCACGGATAGAGGCCCTCCTCAGAGCCAGATATTTAACTAAAAATAGGTTTTTTCGCTTAAAGCAATAAGAATAGTGCGATAAACTTCCTGGATATCACTTTTCACAAGAATGACAACCATGAAGTACTTTGCAATTGGTTTCGTAAACCCACGCGGTCGGGTCGATGCCTCAATTTTGATTCTAACAACCCACAAAAATACAAAAAAAGCGTAGTTTTCAATTTGGTTGACAGAGCCATTCTCCTTTCCGATAAAATATTTCATCAAAGTAACTTGTGACTGGTGGAGGACACTGTCAATGAGAACTTTTACCCGCAACAATTTGTTCGAGAAAATATTAATCTCCGACTGAATATTTTGGCCAATAAAGAACAGCGTAGAATTCACGAAACAGCTCAATACGCGGGAATTAGGCCTTTTATCAGAATTCCGTATGATGAAGGACTATTTGAACGAATCGCGAGAATCCTCGGGCTTCACGACATTACTACGGCATTTAAAAATAAGAGAGATCTTACGTCAGTATTGAGGCCTACTAAAGATAAACTAAATAAACTGCATTTTAGCAATATTGTTTATGGTATTCCATGCAAAGGACAAGATTGTGAAGCGGTTTATTTTGACCAAACTGAACGTCCGTTAGGAGTACGGGTTAAAGAATACAGGATGGATATAAATAAGGTCCCTGAAAAACAGGCAATGCTTATTCGACATAGCATTGAAAAAGATAATTTTTTCGACTTCGATAACGCAAAAATTCTAGCAAATGAATGCCACTATCGAAAACGCCTGGTGATGGAAATGTTTCATATTGATGGTAAGATGAATGCGGTCAATTTGAAAATCGACGTACAAAATCTTTCGAAAATTTATTATCCTGTTATACAGAAAGTATGTGCCGGCTTCGGTCGCCATGTGGTAGAGTGACCCAGAGACCAGGCCCCCCATGTTGTGACTCAGTTTTACTACCACAGCCCTTAAAAAATTAAATGTCTTTGCGTCGAAAAACTAGTTTCTTATATTATTCAGAAACTTGTTTTTGAATTTTAACTTTAATTTCCTTAATTAATTTTAAAAAAATTATTAACTCCCTTTCAAACTAAAAAAGTGTGTGTTTCTCTTGAACGTGATTGTGAAGTTTGTGAACATTGTGGTTGTGGGATTACAGAGTGTTTTACTTCACCCGCACGCACCTCACCTTCTGCAAAGAAACAGGAATAACACACAGAGAGGGAGCGGATATAGAGGGGGGGGGGGAGCTGCACGATAAAAATTGCTAAGTTCTTGCATGTTTTCTTTTATGTTAATCTTACTGCTTTAAGGAAAGAACCTATTTTAAATTAAATATCTGGCACTGAGGAGGGCCCCTATCCGTGGCCGAAAAGTTTCCTATCGTAGTTTTCATCTGTATACAATGCACGACTTTTAATTATATATATCTTTACGACCCGAATTCCAACTAATACAAATTTCTAAATAAAATAGTCCTGATTCTTGAACCAGTTTAAATCAAGTGTGCTACTCGAGACCATTTTAATATTCAAGTTCTATTCTTTAATTCTGTGTTTCCTTCTGTTTTGGTTTTATTACAAAGTGCTTTCTGGATCGACTTGGGGATAATTCATTTGGATTACAGTGAACCGTTATTTGGATGCTAGTAGTGACAGTGGGAAACTTCTCTAGTGCTATCTGTGGTCGACTTCAACCGGACCGAAGATGATTCCTTCGCTGCCCCACGTCAGTCCGCGATTAATAAGTAACATTTTGGTCCTTCGAGCCGGATACTGAGTGAGCGGAGGAGCATGACAAATGTACTGACTGCGCTAGTTCTCAACATTGCAAACGTACCGACGCAGGATCTCAGGTATGCCAAACATACTGCTAAAGGATTGTTTGCAACATTGTGAACGCCTCGCGACAGGCTTTTCAGGCGTGACAAGACAGATTGACGGTTAATTGTTTGCAACATTGCAAATTCCTCGAGACAGGCTCTCAGGTATTACAGACATATTGATGGTTGATTGTTTGCAACATTGCAAACGCCTCGAGACAGGCTCTCAAACATGAGACAGTTTGACGGTTGATTGTTTGCAAGATTACAAAAAACGCGAGACAGGCTCTCACGCATAACAAATATATTAATTTTGTATTGTTTCCACGATTGTAAGCGGCTTGAGACAGGCTCTTAGGCATTACGGACTTATTTAACTAGCAGAATATGTTTTTCTCTTTTTATTTTAATTTTGCTTAAACCTTGAGTGAATAAGCTAACTTTGGATTTGTTTCCCAGCACGGAGAGCGATAGATGTTCAAAATAAATACTCTAATTCTTTATATTTAAACATGGAACATATATATTACGGTATAATATATAATATCTTCTATCCAATGTACAATATATTAGGGGGCTATTTTGTTTATATTGAAAGCGTAAAATTGTGATATTGACCATTAATATCTAGAATGTTTAAAAAAAGACTAATTTTATTTAATAAAATTTGGTTGAAAAGTGATTTAAGTACTTTTAGAATTGGATATCATAATTTTCTCAAGAAAATTAGGACTTTGCGCAATAGGCATCACTTATGTTAGCGCTGAGCAGCGTTGAGCAAGGCTACACGAAAATGTAATAATTGATCAAAAAAGCGCGAATGCTCGGAGATTCTAATATAAAAGGCATAGCACTACGATGTTAATGTCAAAGATTGACCACGAGGCGAATTTTAATTGGAAAAAATGTGCATTAACTTTACAAAAAATAAAATTAAACAAATTATGCGATTGGTGTAGTAAACTTAGATTCGCGGAGCGAGGCGAAGAAGGTGCTTCGCAGCCATGATGTTTAAAACCGAAGATAAGAGTAAGCGCACACTTAGACCAGTCCCTCCCAACCAGTCTCAACCGATAAGCACCACCAAGCTACTCGATCCACCTGATAGGAGGAGGATTCGAAAAAGTTTTAAGCAAGGCAAGAGTGGTCTATAGCGGCTAAGTTTGAAGCATTTCTAAACATCCTGCTTACCGTGAGTTAGGCTTAAGGAGCAACAAAATGAAAATAAAAATAAAAAAGGAAGGAAATTCGAAGTTGAACATTTGTTAGAGTGCAGCTACTTTTTCAGATTTATAAGTAGAAACAAATTTTGTTACAGCACTTTAACTGGAAGAAGCGCCAGACGATTCACTGATCGTCTCATCGTGGTTTTAGTGGTGCGCACAGTAACCACTCTTGTCAGTCCATCGCTTCCAGGATGAAGTTTCTCAACAAGCAGCCAGATCACATATCTCAGTTTCTCTAAACAAGTTAACTGTTAACACTGGTTTAGAGACAGCATTTGAAGATCGTTCGCCAGTTTTGATGTTTTTTGCTGGCTCCGACAAAGTCCGGGGCCAGCTGCCTTGTGATGAAAATCCTCTAGTAGCGCAGTCAGCGGGATTGGACTTAGATGGGATATGATTCCACATTGCATTTTTTAAGATTGTTTGGATTTTACTAACCCTGTTGGTCCAAAAGTTTCTCAACGAGAAGGGTGAGCACCAAGCCATTTTAGAACCAGCTCAGAATCTGTCCAACGAAAGGTTGGTATTTCAAGGTCATACTTGAGACTGTTCGAAATGGAATCAAGTAGTCTAGAGAGAAGCAAGGCGCCGAAAAGTTCCCACTTAGGCAAGGAAACAGTCTTGATTAGAGCAAATTTTGTTTTTGCCATAACAAGGCTGGAGTATGATTTTTCAGAAGCAACTGAAAAGCCGTATAGGTGCCAAGATTGGACATAATTTGTGGTGTTAAGCCAACGAGGAATTTTTATTTTCTCCAGTAACAAGAGCAGAGACTGGAAGGAGACCCACTCTAATTGCAGTTCTAATGACAGAGTGAAGTCCCAATCCAACTTATAAATCCACAAATTTTGTAGCAAGAGCTTAGCCCTGATGAGGAAAGACGCAAGCCAGCCCAATGGATCAAATAATTTAGCTATTTCAGAGGCAACTAAATGCTTGGTTGATCTAGAAGAATTATTTGGAGGAACTACAGGCAAATGAATGCTATCTGAATTATCTATCTCTATCTCCATTTGAGCCCAAGAGTGGAAACAGAATCCTCCAGTTCGAGGTCCTTACTACCTGGCGATTGAAGGTTTAATGGTTACTTCGTGTGAGTTTGCCGCCCACTTGCTTAGTGAGATGCCGGCAGACTCCAAGATTGAAACAACCTCATTCTTGACAGATTTTGCAATCTCGATAGAGTATGCAACAGAAAATATATCATAGACATAAGTGTCCACTAGGGGTACAGAGCCCAGTGGGAAGCGCTTTCGTTCATCAGCTGCAGGTTGATTTAGAGTTCTAATAGCGAGGAAGGGAGCTAGTCTTGTACGTAAGTTACGGTGCTAGGACAGAAGTCTTGAAGATTTTCTGAGGGATCTGATCTCCAGATGATTCTTTGAAGGTTGGTTTTTTATTTAATTAAATGACTGTACAACATCTTAAGAATATTGCGCCAAAATTTAAAGTTATTCGGAGCAAAATTGAGAAGGATATGGGTTTATTACTGATCGACGTTTCGATCGCTCCGACACGGTTGAGTGCTGATACCATCATCGAGCTGCTGAACAGACCAAAGAATACAAAATTCGTCGCAGGCAAGAGCAAAAAGATGCTTTGGACATGCTAGATGAAACTTCTATACTTTATGGACCTGGCATTGATGATTCTGTGTGAGTATATTAAAAAAATTTAATCAGTATTGAATTTCGGTTTTTTTACTACGCAAAACTTGGAAGCGTTTTTCTCGCGCTGAACTAATTCAAAGACGGTGCCAACTGTAACTTAAAATCTACTAGAGCGATCCTTAGGAAATTTTTTACACTATTTCTATATATAATTTTCAAGGTCGCAAAGCTGAGTTTTATTATTTACCAAAACTTTAAAAAAATAAAATAAAATAAAACTAAGCGTTGCGACTTAGGAAAACTCATAAATAAATAAATTTTTTTTATTTTTAGTTTCAGATGATGCAGTCCTGCGTTCTGCGTGGCACGGAAAAGTAACTTTTTTCGGGACGTATCCGAAAATTTGTTGTCACAAGCTTAAAAATGCTTATTTTTTGATAAAAATTTTTAAAATATTCTTGAAATGTTTTTTATTATCTACCAATTACTAAAATAAATTTGTAACAACCGTTTTCTTTCAAAAAATTCTTTAAGAATGGCCGTTTTTGACCGAATTAACCCTACTACCCCCATAAGTCGACCTTGGTTTGACGAAACATGTTGACTATATCTGCCGTAAACACAAATTTAAATAGTCTCCATCGCGTCACGAATAGCCAAATTTCTGCTTGCAATTTTTGACCCGAATAAAATAAATCATTCAAGGACGTTCCTGAGTCAGTACGAGCAGACCCTCAAAAACCACCCGAATTTTTCCAGAAGGATCATTCTTTTTTGTTACAACCTGATGAGGAAGTTAAAACGCGTTATTAACATTGAAATCTTCCTTGTTTATGGGTCCCAAGTGATTCAAAAAAAGATACTTCTGCATGAAAGCATGGTAAGCTTCCTTTCCTTCAGGGTTTTTCGCAAAATGTTTGTCAAGGTGCAAAAATATTGATACAGCAAAGGTTCTAGACATTCCCAATTCATTTGGATCACCCTTTATGTGCAATTTAACGACATATCGACCCGAACGGTCCCTGAAATGCGTGTCTTTAAATATGTTTTCACAGGCAGTTTCATCTTCCGTAAGAAAGGTTGTCGTTGGAGTTTCTTTCAACTCCCAAAAAAGGCCAAGTTGGTTATTGAGGAACTGATTATCTGCACCGTGAAGTGTATTCAAGATCCCGATCATTATCTGAATCTTCTGAGGGTCGGCTAAAAGCGATCCAACCAAAAACAGTCTGAAGGGCCCTGCAGGTAAGGCCACTTCTTCAAGGGCAGTCTTTTCTTTGAGAGAAGTTTTAGAAGAGCTTTCATGACTAAGGCCCTGGAAAGAAGTTTGAACTCCGAATCACGAGGGGAAAAAAGTTTAAGGTCGGCAGTGTGGATAGAAAACCTAATGGTGATTCTCCCATTCCAGTAAGGGAAATGTCACTTGTTTTTTGGAGTTCTCAGTTGCTGAACTACTCTCTCAGTAATAAAAGAGCATTCTGCTCCCAAATCAATGAACCCCTTCACTATTAAACAAGCACCATTGTGAGACTGCAATTTGAGATGAGCAGTTGCAAAAATACTTTTTTCAATGTTTTGAGGTCTCCTCAGTATTTAACTGATGAGATTGAAGAGAGTTAAAGCAAAGTCCTACGTTTTGGACTTACTCAAGACGTTGAAGCGAATTCATTTTTTTACAACGAGGACAATAAGAAATTACATGTGAGCTTTGACAGATAGAGCAAGGAGATAATTGTTTATCAGATTTCTTATCATGAATCTGAGACTTCTTTCTAAGCCTGCTAAATAGTGTTTTTTGGACTCGTGGATCAGCACCTTACTCCTGAAGAAATACACACCGCGTTTGTTAGTTTGCCTTTTCTGTGGAGTACGATTGGTGAAATCTACTTTGCTCTATGATCAACGATCTTCCTGCCGGAGGATTTGTCTGCTCTCGCTGTAAAAATGAATGAATCGCGGACAATCCCGAAGATCTCGACGTTTTAACTCCACGTAATGCTCTCGTAGGCAGAATGTTGGAACAAATTCTCAGAGCAAAAACCTCTTATAAGAAACTGAACTTAAACGTAACTTAAACGTAATCTTCAAATTGGAGACGTCGTGTTGATTGTCGACCCTTCTCTGCATCGACGTGGGACATGGCCTTTAGGATGGATAACCAGTGTCAGCCCCGGGCAGGACTGTTTCGTTCGGTGAAAGAGGCGGGCGGAATGTTATTCATTTATTTGAAGTTATTGTATTTCTTTTCAGTGACTTTCGGGTTTCATTGCTGACAGAATGGGCTTCACCCAAGAATTATGCCTTCTTGAAATTTTCCCTCTGTTTTGAATTTCGAGCCGCCCTTTTGTTGGCGTCGGCACTTTGGTAGTAGCGTGATGTCTCTTTGTCAGGCAGACTCGGACCCTTTTTCCTGGGAATTTAGTGTCAACCAAGGTTATAGCGAGTAGTCCTTCTGATTCTTGAACCAGTTTAAATCAAGTGTGCTACTCGAGGCCATTTTAATATTTCATTATTTAATTTAAAGTCAGTATTTCTTTCGCCCATTGAGATATTTTAGCTCTTTTTTTTAAATCTATGTTTCCTTCTCTTTTGGTTTTGTTAAGAGACGTTCCGACTCGAACGTCTTTTGGTGTTGTAGGAAGTGACGAGTCGGATGACGTATTACTTTTGGTTTCGTCGAGATCGATCGTTCGGTGAATGATCGTGGTCGCAGCTTTCGGAGGTTACATCTGTTCTAATTTTTCAAAACCTTAACATTTTTTTGTACAAAGTCGTTTGGATTACATTGGACAGTTATTTGGATGATAGTAGTGACAGTGAGAAACTTTTTTAGTGCTATCTGTGCTCGACTTCAACCGGACCGAACATTATGCCTTCGCTACCCCAGGCCAGTTAACGATTAATAAGTAACAAAGAGAATGGTAGCTTACTAAATCAAAAAGCCATTTGATAAATTATTTTGTTCGCAGGCGAGAACACTTTCAGCTGTAAAACCGGTAAATTACATGCTTAACGTTAATGGTCTCTTAAAAAGTAATTCTACACGGTGGTACTGAAGCAAGGAAATTCCATATGGTTTGGAGATTTAAAAAATGTAAAATTAAAAATCCTAGCTGATCGGTTTCGCATGTTATGGACTTGTTTTTCTTTTTACTTTGCACTCTCATGAAAACCAGAGTAGAATATGCCATTGGAATAAGCAGAATAAGTTGAGTCAGCTTTTTTATCCCAATATGAAGAAATTGTGTATGTATGTATGATTTACTGTTGAAAATCCTGTTTTTTTCGGATTTATTAATATTTTGATCTACCGGCTCCCTAAATAATGCCACTTTTTCAGTATTTCTGTTTTTACCAACTAGCTCAAAAAAAATTATCTGACTCAAAAATTAAACGATTTGTAGCTTTAAAAGTATAATTTTTAAAACAAGATTGTAGCGGAGCGATGAAAGCGGGCAGGTACTCGCGACTCGCAATAACGTTAAAAGAAAATTCGTGTTTTAGGTTTTACAACTAATCTCTTTCGAAAGAAATGTTATGTTTTATAAAATTGAACAATTTGTTAAAAATGAGGGCTTTTGCAGACAATTTAACTATTTGATTGAAAATAAATTTTTTAGTTTTGAATTAACTTTCTAAGTAAAAATGAAAAAATCTTTTTATTTATATTGAAAATGCCATTATTTGGACAAAGAACTTAAACTTTCAATATTTTGCAGCAAATTATTAAATTAAATTTTTTTATGTGAAAGCATATTTCTGGGTTAAAAGTGCAACTGTTTTGTAGATAATTAACCTTTTTGGCTGCAAATTTAACTAAATATTTGGTTCATGATGTAGGTTTTTGGTAAACTTTAGCACTTTATGAAAATTGAACAATATGGACTGAATTTAAAAAATATATTTTGACTATGGATGCAAATCCAACAGAAATGGCTCATGCAGGAATGGCTAGTGCGAGACAATTACCGATACAGCTGTTATATCGGAGCTCTTTTGTATATGTATCTTCGACACCAATTTTTTCACCACATTGGCTCTGATTTATTTAAGGTGAATATATTTTTGAGATGGACTACAGATCTTATTGGAGTTTAACGTGTTTTTTATGTCATTGCCTTCGCTTTAAGAAAGCATATTTTAGGATACCTACCGTCTGAAAATCTTAGCGCAGAAATGATATAAAACGAATGAATAAAAATATAAAATGAAACTTGATTAGAATAAAATTTTACATGTATCAGAGATGAATTTACCGTTTGTATTAGAAGTTTATTCATAAAAAACTACTTTCCGACGTGTTTGGTCACAATTAAACGTATCACACATTTCATTTTATCCTTCATCCAATCCTCTAAAATAGATAATAAGTATATCTAGTCTAAATGTTACGAAAGAATGACTAATCTATTACATTATAATAATATGACTTACTTTTTAAGTCCCTTATATTGTAATAAAAAAAATAATGTTTTAATAAAAAACAAGTTTTCAATAAACAAAACAAAAAAAATTATTTCTGCAAAATGGGGATTAGAATAATAATACAATAATAATAAGGCGACTAAAAATAAAAGCATGGGTGGAAGTACTAAAATTAATTTTTCACATACATTTAATGGTCAATATTTACGCTGCACGCTTTTATTTTTCGTCACCCTATTATTTATGTGAGAAGTCTTACGCTCTACCAGCTACGATCATGGTTCCTTGAAGCAACCGAGCAAGAGCAAGCCGGGATTTTCGTGAGTTGGCTAAGAAATGAAGCTTTCATATCTCCAAGGCAGCTGATTATGTGAAGCACGAGAAGAACTTCCTAACTTTGGCACAGCATGCTCAGATCGAAGAGAGCTTGATATTTTACCCGTTGTTCTTACTCCTCTGCCGTGATATTACCATCGGCTGGTGCCAGGAATTTAATCACGTAAATTATCTTGGTCTTCAGATTTTAGAGGACACTGGAGAATGAGAAATTCCAGTATATCATACACCGATCATTCTCGACAACGGACTCCAGTCCCCCCTGGGCGTACGGCAACACGGGTCAACAATCAACATGATAGAAATGCCAAAGATGGTAATATAACACTTTTTTCTGGCTATTGCTTGGGCGCTCGGCAGTTAGTATCACCTATAGGGACATTCCTTATGCTCTCAAGGTAAACAAAGGTGTCTATAACGCCGTGTTAACAGGCAAAAAGAAATCGCTCCGTTTCCGATTTCAATCCAGAAGATTTAAGAAACATGTTGTACAGAACCATCAATAGCTCTTCTCTGAGTATAATGCCGTAGAATTTACCATAAAGAGTCTTGTTAGCATGTTCTCTTAGTAGAAGCGAATGTCCTGCTTCCACTGCACTACTTTTAAGCACCAAAGGCGGCCCTATCTGCGACACGGTATAGAACTGCCGCCACATTAACGGTTTCATGTTGATGTGTCAGTCGCATAAGAGAATCTGTGCTTTTTAGAACTGAGCAGGCTGTAGCTTGAAACGCCCATCAATGAAGACATCATCTTGCGTGAGCTTCAGCCAAGTTGCTTCAACGTATTGAAGTTTTATCTTACTGCATTAAACGTGTAGAGCACTATAGGAATGACCAGAATATTGGTCGCCGAGCTCTTATTCTTTCCAGATAATTCGGAAGCCCAAATTTTTCTGAGAATTTGATGATACCTTTTTTCAAGGACCGTTTTTAACACAAGAAAATCTTGAGCGTCCGCTTGCGGTATTCCAAGATATACATGTTTCTCCATTACCCAGATGTTGAATGGTATTTCCACCTATGAGTTGAAGATCCTGATCTTCACGCGACGATGTATTTCTTGTGTTCCTTTGTATAGATTGACACAGGCATACTTGGCCAGTCCAAAGCTCATGCCAATTGCTTTAGAGTACCTATCTGCAGGCCGTCACAAGGACTTTAATGTCCTCTTTTGAAGAAACAAAGATTTAAAGTCGTTCATGTGTAAAAAGTGGTTAACCTTAAATTCTATTATGTTCGGCGAGCCACATAGGTACCAGAGCTTTTGCCTCGGAACACAATAGACAGAGGCAACAGGGAGATGCAGAAAAGTATTGGACTTAGAGAGTCTCGTTGCAAGAGCCGCCTAGTATATGTGACTTAAGAAGCTTTATATGTAGCTCGTTGTACGTGTTATAGAATGTCTTACGGTAGTCAACCCAGCCATTAGCAGATTGCGTCGACACCTGGTAGAAACCTGGGTAATACACCTGTCTATTAACAGATTCTTTCTGCAGCCTGCCATTCGTCTATTGCATCCGCGTTGTTTAACTATTGCACTCTATACGGGCTCTATAGATGTTAATATGCTCTCTTTGAGGATGCCAGTGAATAGCTTGTAGTGAATGTTTAAAAAAGCCACGAATCGGTAGTTTTTTGAACTTGACAATCTCCAGTCTTAGGTATCAGTACCGCGTGTCCTTCCACTAACCACTGCGGGATGGGTTTTTCTCCGTTTAAGAAAGCAGTAGATATACGAGCAAGATGTTCGTGCGCAGAACTGAACTTCTTCCACCAAAAGTTGTTGATTTTATCTGGCCCTGGCGCTGAAAAGTTCTTAGTTCTACCGATAACTTTCTACATTTATTCACTAGTATTTAGTGGTCTCTGGTCATTGCGACAGTTGCCTCTGGCAAATGTTAAGATTGAGTGAGATATCTGAAGCTTCTTCAACTAGCTCATGAATATCTCCATATCCTTCTTCTCAGAAGACTTGAATCTCTTCTGGACTAGACGCATTTTCCACATGACGTTTTGTTGAACGGACAGGAGGGATGAGTAGAAAAGGTGACATTCTTCTAAACCCACTTTACTCACCGTTTAAGGCACCCTTTGACTGTTGAAAGAGCTTTTATTTTTTGCGTTCAGTGCTGCTTGATGGTCAACAGTTTACACTTGTTCAACGTGTGAATTTTTATTTGATGTTATGTAGCTCATGACGCACTGAACATTTGATGCATGCCGTCTTGCTTTGTTAATTTTGAACTGATGCTGTGAAATACGCTCGCGAGTCTTACTCAGGTGTACTGAAGTATCCTTACTTCTATTGTCGCTAAGCAGGGAGATTTTCTTCCCGTAAACTACACAGTTCAGCTAATTTGTGCGTCCTCAGGAAGACTTTTTAGTAGATTTTTGAGGTCCTAGTTCTCATGTTGGCATTATCGACTATCTACAAAGATGATATTGCTAGAACGGGTGGTGTGTTTGCTGGAGCATCTTGCTCTTGTTCTTGATAAAGAGCTTCATATCCACCTTTGAGTAACAGAGACATCTGTTCTCTTAAATACTGAGATTTTACATTTCGTTTGTTGTTAAAATTGACTCGCAACTGTATAACTTGTGACTCACACAGTTTTTTGACGTTTATAACGCCCCTATTCCCTATAGGTCGTGGCAGAACTACCTTTTCAATCTTTGAATTTTTGTGGTGCATTCGGTGCTTCGTCATTTCTACGCGGACGATTCTGTCAAGGTCGATGTAAGACCATTTGATTAGCCCGAAGGAGTAAGTGAGGACAGGAATGGCATATGTGTTGATTGCCCTGATTTTGTATACCGAGTTGAGAAAACTCTTCATAATCAATTTGAGTCTCATAGTGAATGTTTTGCTCAATGGGTTCAACGCTACACAGAACCATAGTGCACTGAAGAAGTCTCCTTGAAATATACCCGTCCTAATGCGTATTGATCTAGTTATCCTTGGTTGTTGATGATCAAAATACTTGATTCTTGTACCCCAAAGTCTCATGGCATGACAAAGAAAGTCAACAATGGGTGGGCAGATCTTGTAAAGTTTAAAGACTTCAAGCCAATAGGCATGCGGCACGGAAGGAAAAGCTTGCTTGTAGTAAGTGTATGCCATGTGTAAGTTCCTTTGATACTTACGAGCTTGAGTCATGACAACAGTGTCTGTAGTGACTAGATCTTTACAGCTTCGGGAGTTTTTGCAGCATCCTTTTTGTTCTTCTGTAAGGATGTCATTCTTGTCGCAATGAGAATATACCTTATCTGCAAGGATAGCTGTAAAACATTTATAAATTTTAGCAAGACAGGCTATTGATCGAAATTCAGATGGAATAAGCATCTGGTTTTTAGGTAACATATACGAAGTACCCTGGAGCATAAAGCCTGGCATCAGATCTCGGTGTTCAATCATCTTCTGAAAACAATTTGCTAACGCATGACGCACACTCGTCAGGTACTTGTACCAGAAATTGTGCACCATGTCCAGACCTGGAGCTTTCCAGTTACTTGTCCTTTTCAAGACCGCTGAAACATCTAAAGCTGTGATGTTTGTCAGCTGCATTTCAGAACTATTGCCTGCCCTTGCTGTCTCCAGTTTAAGCCATGCAGTGTCTAAATTGCATTTGTTCATTTTTCTCCAAACACCCGTCATATCTTCCAATTGCGGGATTTCAGTGTCTGGCTAGTTATTTTGCTTTACACTCAGTTCGCGATAGAACCTTCTTTCATCTGTCTGAAATGATCGATTTTGTCGCCTTCGTGCACTACTTTTCTTGTATCGGCCCATTCAGACCAGTGATCCCATATTTGAAACGAGTTACCGACACACACAATCAAAGCTCGTGCAGATTGGTTGCATAGAGGTGGTAGCGTAGCACATGACTGTAATTGCGCGCGCAACCAACTTCTCCTCTTCTGAATCCGAAAGACCGAAGACTTCGGCTGTCTTCTATTTATATCTCGATCTGAATTTGATAGAAATTGAAGAGACTGGCGATTTTAATGTTTCGCAGGATTCATAATTTATTATATCCGTCGATTTACATGTTATGTTTTTCAGGTATATAGAATATGTGTGTCATGCGCGTTGAATTTGTTGTCACGTTTTTTCAGGTGCAGAATTAAAGTAAATTATTAATATTCTAATTTTTAATTTTAGTAGCTATTTCATAAAATTTTATAAAATATTTATTATTAATAAAATTTGTAAATTAAATAAACTATCAGACAAAGCCAGAAAGTGCAAAAGAAAGTAGTTTACGACAACAAAAATTCTTAATAATGGCACACCTATCGAGGATCTTTTAATGAAAAAAGAAAAACCTAAGTGCTTTTATTCATAAAATAGTAATTTTTTAACTAAGATTATTAAATTGTTATAATTAAATAAATTGTTCATCAAAATTTTAATTTCGAAACTTGAAATTCAACTTTTGCAACACATATATAAGTATATAATATCCACATAAAATCAAAATTTTAAAGGCTACTTTATCGAGAATCGAAAGCCTGAAAACTACAAAATTTGAAAGTCTTTGAATAAAATACCTTTACATTTTTTTTAATTTTCTAACGTACAGATTTTAAGTTCTTTAATTAATAAAAAATGTAGAAACTCTTCAATTTAAAATTTTGAATTTGAAAGGATCAGTATGTTTAAAAAAAAGCGAAAATTGAGAGAGAATTTAATTTGCAACTATTCAAATTGAAAGACCCTTACCTTTCGTGTCTTACACGAAAAGGGCTCCCACTGCTGCGGCGTTTAGATTTCGGAGGAAATGCATGATAACGCAAACAGGCCTACTACGCACACGCGCACGTCAAATTTAAAGCAATGCGCACTCGCGCGCACCTGGCTTTTAAATGGGGCAGGGGTAAAGGAGAAAAAATTTTGCTCGCTCCTTTGGAGGCGGGACGTTCCTATCTGCGGAGAGCTCGTATCTGCGCAGTACTCGCATATTTGGAGCTTGTGCCTTTGGAGTACGAGTGTAGTCCTCGTGGGAAAAAATACAGTAAAATTATTATTGTATTTAATAATAAGACTCACGGATCGGCAAGAAGCGTCGGAAGTGCAGTCTCCTGGATTTTCGAAGGTGCATTGAAGCCCATAGCATACACACCTCGCAAAAGTTCAGCTTTCCTACAAAAAAGAAGAAAAAACAATAATGTTGAAAACTGATATCGAAAAAAAACGTCTAAAGTAATACTCCACCACTGGCATGTAAGTATATATTAGGTATGGAATACGACATGCTCTGTGATAAATACTGCACTTTTTTTGCACGAGTTGAATTTTTCCATATTTTTTTTAAGTATCACGCGTGACACAAGAGAGAGAGAGAGTGGGGGGTAGTAAGATTTCTGAAAAAGGGTCCATGCATTTTATTGTTCAGGACATGTTCAAGGAAGTTTTTGAATTCTGCTTTCTCAACTTGGACTTTTGGCTTTTGATTTTAAGATTTAGGCCAAGGGTCTCGGCTGTCTGCTCCGCGACTTGTAGCAAGGATAATACGTTTATAAAGAAATTTGAGACTTGGAAGTCCACGTGCGCCATGACGGCATGGGATGCACAATCGCGGAACGGACGAATTGATATGCAAGCTCTTCTGCATATGCACGACCTTACGCATGGTGATGCTGAGGGCCGTGATCTCGTACTTCGTTTATAAAATCGTCCCAAACGAATAGAGCAGAACCGGGAGAGCAAGCATGTTAATTGCAGATATCTCGCTCAACACTGAGAGATTAGCAGACTCCATTTTAATAGATTTAATTTTTCCATTACCCTGATTTTCCGTGATACAAAAGTATTATAAGATAGAACAGGGTTTCAATAATGTACCAGAGCAAGAAGTAAAACAATTCAGAAAATGCGATTTACGTGGCAGTATGGATTAATGAAGTCAAGGATATGCCTCGAAAATATCATAAAAGTTAATAAGTACCAATAAAAAGCTAAGACTTGAAGTTTATTGCTACAAAGAAATGGTCATCACATTATTTAGTACGGTCAATAAAAGTAAATTATAAGAAAAATATATAATTAGCAAAAATAAAAAGTGAAGAGAAGCCTAATTATAGGCTATTAGATGACCACATCTAGCTGCTGATCCATTTTTTTTTTAACCCTTGTGGATTATTAGTTTGAATATTTATTTCCTTATAAAACCTTTTCCACTTTTTTCTTCTTCATAGACTCTTCATAAAGGTTTCTTAAATTGCAGACCTTTATATACATTGATTTGGGTACCTCCTTCATTTTAAGTAAACCACCTAAGACTTGGAGTCCATTATAAACCTGTCTCGGATCAATAAGAGGCTCTTTTCTTTGATTTTCAACAATGATTTCGGTGTTATTATAAAATCCTCGCTACACGCATGCGTCGCCTTGGCTAACTATTAAAACTTTCTTCAAAAATTCCTGCCCAATGTTGCTCAAATGTATAACATTACTGTTTCAAAGCAGGCATATTGTACAGTTTCAGTCCGTTTTGTGCGCTGTGATGACATTCTTAAAAAATGTTTTTTGCGACTAAGCCTCCTGGAAATATGTTTACATAAGCAACATCTCTTAAAAGTAGAATGCATAGTTAATAGCAACAAATGTATAAAGCTTCCGTTACTAATGGGCTATATATGATACGAAATTAGTTAATTGCATCTAATTACGTAAAATTATGTAAAACTATCGTTTAAAATTTTTAAATATTATTCAAACCACAAACTGTTTAAATAGGACTCAGTTAAAAAAAATTTCGGCGTTATTGATATATTAATTGGACATGAAAAATCAAATTGTATTTAAGTTTATTCAATACATTTTTTGTTCTTTTCACTGAATTTCAAAAACTTTTAGGAGCATTTAAGTTCAATTAAAAACAGTTGAATTTAATCAAAGGAGACAAATTTTCAACTAAATAGTTGTATTTTCAACAAAATAGTTTAACTTTCAATGTAAGTGATGATTTTTGCATTAAAAGCATAAATTTATATCCACAGAAATAAATTTCTAGCAAAATATTTCAACTTTTGACCAAGTAGTTGAATTTTCAACCAAAAAATGGCTCTTCAATCCAGAAGATTAATTTTCCAAAAAAAAAAACAATAAAAAAATACGAATTTTAAATAAAGTAGTTAAACTTTCAATCAAATAATGGAATTTTATAATAACGGAATAGTTAATTTTTCAGGGAAAAATATATTCATTTACAACAAGATTGGTAAAACATATTCCTTCCGAATGCCCATAAATGAAATAAAATAAACCGCTGCCTCTACGTTCGAATTTATAGGCCAGTGAACGAAGGACTCCCACTTCAAATTAATTTCAGAAAAACTGAATTTTTGTATGTAGCTTCTAAATGGTATGCTTTACCGCTAAACAAATTTCAGTGAATTTCAGCTTTGTGATTTTTTTATAATAATGAAAAATGGGAGAAAAATCATATTTTAGAAGTTTGATTGATTTTCGTGAAAACATTTCATTTGAGTGAAAAATAGTTGAATGGGAAAATGTTCGGCACCTTATTCTACACAGATAATGTTATTATAATTTTTTTGTATAGTTAACCAATTAACTAAAAAAGGGGGGAGAAGAAGGACTTTCAACCAAGATATTCTTACCTAATTTATTCATTATTGAGAATACTTGTCCTAATGTCGGTAAACCTAAATTGTGCCTATAAGCATTTCTCCAGGTGACCTACCACGTAATATAACAAAATTTACAATAAATCAATTATCAGCTTAAGTAATACATTTTTTTATCCACATTTAGATCTAAATTTGGTACACTTAGTTTGGTGCCTGCCTGAAGGTAGGGACTTCGTGAAGTGCCTGCTTTCCATGTGTGAAGGACATCCGCTAAGTTTCAACAATTTCCCATAATTTTTTAACATAGAAAAAAGGCTATGATTAAGGCATACCAAATTTCTTAGAAGACCTTAGTTACAACTTGTCGCTACGTCATCATGAGATTTGGCTACCGCCTGGTCTCCAAACAGTGTGGAGCAAAAGGAACAGTTAGAATTTGTAAATCTCGTAGTTTCTTGCAGTTGCTTACAAAGGACCAGATCGATATTGAGCCTTCCTTTACAGATATCTTTACACATATTTAATTTTTAAATAGTAATTAAAATAAGCTAAAATATTATGTAAAGTTAATAAATGAACTATCTTGCCATTCAACAGGATGAAAGTACTCCTTTTAAAATGGTGCGAATATTTTTAAGTTACAAGAGCAAATATGATGACTTTGGAACAATAATTATTCTTATAAGACATTAATAAACAGACGATATAAGTAATAAACAGATTTTGTTCCGTAGCAGCTGAAAAATACATTCTTTGTATACATTTTATTCATAAACAGGACATAAAGGTGATAAATAAAGTCGTATATCTCCAGTTTCTGAGTGAAAATTCAAATCCATCCTTTATAATTGCTACTGAAATTTGATATGATAGCGAAAAGGCCTGTGCAAAAATCAGAATTTATATCAATTATTCTTACCAATAAAAATGACCCATATCACAGAAGTGCTGGGAAATAAATTTTATTGCTCCACTTTTCTACCGTTAAAGCGATTTCCTTGATTACAATTGTTACGGACATTTTTTTTATTGTGATGGCATTGAATAGACCTTTCTTAAGTCCTGTGCAAAAATCAGAATCTACCATAATTACTCTTACCTATCAAAATAGCCGCAAAAGACAGAAACGCTAAGAAATAAATTATATTGCTACACATTTTAACAGTTAAATCAATTTCCTCGTTAACAATTGTTACTGAAATTTACTGAAATTTGACAGGACGATAAAAAGACCTTTCACAATTCCTGTTCAATAATTAGAATTTATCAAAACGATTCTTTATCTGTAAAAAAGCCCCGAAAGTAAGAAATATTAAGAAATAGATTTTACTGCTACACTGAAGGTGAAGCGATTTCCTTGTTTAAAATTTTTAATGAAATTTACTGAAATTTGATTAGCAAGAAACTTAGATTTAGAATTCTTAATGGTAAGAAGAGACAGGTGCAATCCCAAAAACGATAATACAGACACAAATACAGACCGAAAGTACCCTCAAATCAATCAAACAAAACCGTACCCCACATAGACACGATATTGGAATACTGTCCGCTAATACCCAGAAGACGTTAGGTAATTGTGTAGAATAGATAGAGAAATCGAAAACAAGAGAAAAGAACTTGAAAGAATAGAAAGAAACAGAGAACGATTAGAATCAAGTTGGTTAGAACGAGAAGAAACACTTAGAAAGGCGAAAGAAAGAATAGATATAGAAAGAGCAGAGAAAGCATGATTAGGTCGCGAAAGACTACGAATAGGGATAGAACGGCAAGTAAGAGAAAATGCGAAAATCAATAAGCAAGAAAAAGGACAACAAATAATAGAAACAGCGGTCAAGGGGGCGGATACTGATTACCGAAACCAGTGCAAAGGCCATCAATCATAAGAAACCAAATTTGCCTCAATTTCAAACAGATTTGCAAGGTAGAATGGTAGAAGTACAGACACTGATAGAGACAGAGAGGAGATAATATTACATAATTCGCAAGAAATTCCAGCAACTGTTTCCTTTCGGAATGATACAGACCCCTTTTCAAATAATGTCAAATTGACCCATTAAATTTATGAAAATCTAAAAATTGAATGTAAAGTTTATATTTCGAGAAACGCTGTTTCAAATTTTTCAGAATTATAAATTTTAGGACGTGAGTGGGAAACAGAATTGGAAAAATCTAAAATTAGAGATCAGAATGAGAATAGGAATCAAAAACAAAATTATAATCAAAATCAACTAAGACAATTTAAACCTAGGTATCGAAATCAACAAAATAGACAATTTAAACCTAGAGTTCGAAATGGTAATCCTACATTTTTTAATTCAAGTTTTAAAAGCAATAATAATAATTATCAACATAATTCTGTATTCCAAAGAAATCCACGATTCAATAATAATTATCATGGTAATAATTTCAGAAATCGGAACCCAGCTGGCCAATTATTATATGCATTTATTCAGCTGTTAGAAAAAAACACACAGAAACAACAAACAAATAAGTCTCCGCATATACCAGCTCTTTTATACAACGCGGAAGAGAATAACATTAAGCCAGAAGACAAAAAAGAAATATCATGGAGAAGCAAATCCAACTGAAAGATGTAACAGGTCAATTCAAAACGACAATAAAAGCGTATTTAGAGAAAGATCATAATTCATGGGATGAATATGACTCAATATTTATATGACTCAAAGATAGCGTTAAATACAAGTAAACATTCTAAACATTCGTCAACCGGATTTACACCAGCTTTTTGTAAATTTAGGTAGGAACTCCACCCAATAAAGAAATTAAATAAAAATTTAGATAATAAAAGCGAAATCGAATTTCAAGAATCGGAAAAATGGGTAGATAGAATGCAAAAATTAAAATTAATTAGGGAAGTAGTGATTAAAAATTTATATACCGCAAACGAAACACAATCGAGGTATTATAATCTTAGGCGTAGGCCGATAAGTTTTTAAATTGTTGAACAAATTCTAAAAAGCAATAAAACATTATCAAGCAAAGGGAAAGGAGTAGCTAAACAATTGAACCAGAATTTCGGAGCACCATTTTTTATCAAAGCAAAAATTTCACCAACAATTTACGAAATTAAAACAAGGAATGGTAAATCTTTAGGTAATTGGCCTATTAAAAACATTCAAAAATATATAGGTAAATAATAAATTTGAATTCGAATTTCTCTTTGGAATGACATACATGTTAAAGATTTGACTTTTACACCACTGACAAAGACGAAAAAATTGCACAAACCCATTCACCTAGAAAAACGACAAAAAAAAACCAGAAAAATATTTATTTACTGAAAGATGGACCCTAGGCTTATACTAAAATGTAAGGATTGCCGTGCGGAGGTGATCGACAGGGAAGTACTCCTGGCTCACAAGTGTAAACCCTGGTGGGAGTTGGGCCAACCTCCGCTTACCGAAACAGAGGAGCAAAGAAAAGTAAGAAGGAAAGAGGAAGATAGGATAAAGAAGGAGAAGATAGAGAAAAAGATGAAAGAAGAAATTAATAAAATCAGGTATGAGGAATGTATGAAAATAGCAAGAGGAGGTAGAGAGGAAGAATGGGTCATCGATAACGCCAGAGCAAGAAATTTAAAATAATAATAAAACTTTACCTACTCTGTTACATACACAACAAGGAGAAAACTTACTCAAAAACCAACACAACGAAAAATTGAAATAGACTTTTCATTTTCATTTTGGAACTTTTGATTTGAAATTGCACTATTTTAATTGCTTTCAAATAATTGCATGTGGATAGTGCATGAGTAAATTAAATAAAGATTCGAAAAATAAGGGGTCCCGGTGGTCTAGAATTTTCAAAAAATCGATTTTTGGTTTTTTTGATATTTCGAAAGTATAGTCTTTTAAGAATATACTGTTAAATTTTTGAAAGGATATTTACAATACTTTC